>JANDKJ010000196.1:0-99746 GCA_028551335.1 Armillaria sp. CMW 4456
CCCTAACCCTAACCTAACCCTAACCCTAACCCTAACCCTAACCCTAACCCTAACCCTAACCCTAACCCTAACCCTAACCCTAACCCTAACCCTAACCCTAACCCTAACCCTAACCCTAACCCTAACCCTAACCCTAACCCTAACCCTAACCCTAACCCTAACCCTAACCCTAACCCTAACCCTAACCCTAACCCTAACCCTAAGATCTTCGTTCAAACGTATTGACCATGCGTGGCTGTTTATGACACTATTTCATCCGTTAGCAGTCTGCGCGACAAGCGGAGTAGGAGTGGACAAATGATGGATTGCAATTGTTGCCATGGACTAGACAAGATTCTTTGGAAGGTCCTGGATCGCCCCGGACAGGCAGGTAATTATTTCCGGTAAGTCAACACTGAATAAATTAGGAGCGACTCAATGGTCCTCCAGTTCAGGGCTTCAGAAGTCGCGATGCTCCAGAATCGACCACGCAAGCTTCTTTTGAGGATCGAGAAGCGTCAGATAGTGAATGTGACAGCTAACCTTTTTGTCCCATCATTATTCGCCAATGCTAAACAAAATAGGAACTAATGGTACCTCAACGGTGGGTACCCTTCTGATGGAACCTTCCGAGTGTACCAAATTGTTTCGAGGATTCAGAAGTGTCCGATGATGAAGGTAATTCTGTCCTCACTCGTATTGCGCGAAAGCTGAATGAAACCAAGAATGAATAACGTCTCAATCGAGTTTTCGAAACAAAGACTACGTCGAGTTTACGTGCAACGAACTAGGAACGAATTGTACCTCAGCGGTGGGTTCCCTGGAGGTCGAACCTCCGGATTTTACCACAGAAGAATGTTTCGAGGATTTATAAGTAAGGAATGATGAAGGTAATATTAACGCCTCGATTATGCGGTTTCGACACGACAACCCAGTCAAGTTTATGACCTCCACGTTTACTGAGACTGGCCGAGCCGAATCGACCTCAAGGGCAGCACGATCCACAGAATGATAGGGCCTACGGGATCCTTTCAGGCATTGAATCGAACAACGTCGATGGGCGTCCAAGGAAGTCCGTTATGGTCGAGGAGCTGGTACACATTGGGGCCTAACTTGTCCCAGGCAATTTGACCTTGTAACCAAAGAGGGCGTGGAACCCTTTCCAGACAAGATACACCTCGAGCCCAGTGGGCATTGCCCAAGGCGCCGTGTTCGAACGGTACAATAGCTGAGGGAGGAGGGAAGACCTGCGTAGTATAATATGGCCTCGTCTTTGGAAACAAAATCCGAAAAGGAAGAGGGCATCGAGGAAACGCTAAACGCGGAGCCTTCCAAAAGGTCATTCGGGGAGAACTTGGACTCTAACAGCTCCCAGTCTCTGACAAGATTGATGCAATAATTGACAGAATCCGCCGAAATCACTGCATGAGAGAAAGAGAGTAAGTATGGCAAAGTAGGGAAGAGCTAAGGGACTCGCTTGTTAAGTTTATACGTGCTCGCTGCCCCTATTCGTGGGTCGCTACAGAAACTTGGTTACTGTTATTGATCGGACTTCGAACTGAGTTGCAAACTCTTATGCATTGAATATCCATAAACCGAGTTACTGATCAAAAGCTTGAACAAGACTGTGTCGGTATCAAATACACCCGGTATATTGATAGCGTCATTAAAAGAAATTTCAAAGCGCCCGTGAGTAGGAGAAAACGGAGGAGGAACTGTCTCTAACTTCGAAAGTACATTGGGAAACGGGTGCGAGCAACATCAAAAGGTACATACAGATCAACAATGGTCGTCCTTTAGATACCAGATACCAGTTACGCCACTGAAAAGGTTCTTAATGTATGCATTAGTCAAGGAATAATCATTGACGATACTGCCGCTTACCTGGTCACAGCTATCCGGCCGGTCGAAATGACGCCCAATATAGTCTGCAGGAGTCGTAGAGCACATCTCGTGCCAGTTATCCCATGGTGGTTGATGGTTTCCCATATGAGCTTCAATGCGCTACACAAGTCATTGCCATTAGATGTTGAAGTATGGGTGTGGGCAGACCTACGCGGTAATGCGATCCATTAAAAGTACACCCCTTGTACACATAACATCATCAGAAAACACCGACCAAAAAGTAAAGAGAGGCGTACTTTATCCCTAAAATCCTCCCATACCGTCTTGCACCTGGAGTCATTTGACTCGACGATCCAATGGCCATAAGTCTTGGTTGTCTTCTCAACAAATATCAGGCAATTGCATATCCGGAAATGTCGGTCCCCTTACCGATTGATCCACATCGATAGTACAATATGCCGGTTTCTTGTAACGTATGCCGTGAATTATGATCTCCTTCTCCTCACACCATGGTACGCCATCCTGATTCTTTGGTACCCCTTTGAGTAAAGCAGAGTATTCACGAGTGCTATAGCGGAGGCATCGACTTGATGGAGTGAGTTCGGTCCATGTAAGGCCATTGAGAAGGAGTCGATGGCTCGTCCATTGATGCAGGTAAAGAGCAAAGGCGATAGCAAGGATAGAAAAAGCAATTATAGTTCGAAGAGTTTTCCTTCATGCAGGTCATTCATACAGTCAGATACAGATATATTGAGACACACCAAAATGACGAGCCTGTTGCAGCTTGATAAGCGCTAAGTGACTGAGTATTTGGCACCTGCTCTCAACCTGGCAAGTAACTATGATAGACTCACCCCGCATTTTCCCTTGCAGCAGAATTTGCTGTCAACCACGATGATAAATAGAATATACGAGGAAGTGCAAGAAGTGTAATTTACCGGGAAACAAAGGATCAATCTCGTTCAATCTACGTTCAGGGTCTTCATTATACGGAGGCGGTAGGCGTAAACGAGAGCCAGAGGACGTCGTATTCGAGTTTGGCGGAGGGGGCTGGGGCGGCTTGAGGCTGTGTGTCATGATGGACGGAGACAAAGTTGGATTCGGATTTCGGGACCGGTTTGCCGGTTACCGATTACTTTCATAACAGACCACGACTATGAAAATTGCGTCGTCTCTTTCATTTCCATTGCCACTTTAAAAAATGTCAGATCCAGCTGCATCATACTACATTTGTTTTTTCTTCAGTTCAAATTTCGTTCTTGTTCCTCAAAGTCAAGATGGGATTGCTGGTGCGACAAGTCCATACATAGTAACTTGAAGCTATCCAAAACCTGTCGTCATGCAAGCGACAAAAATATGGCTTCTCTGGAGATGATATTCTCACCATCTCTTCTGTTCATGATAAAACTCCACTATATTCATTCTCTGTTACGCAAGTCGTTGTCAATGGTTCTCAGTTAGCAATGATAGCACACGTTTTGCATTACGAGAGCGACGCGGTGGCCCAATTTTCGAACATCTCAAAAAGCCATTTCCTGCAAATCAGACGGTAACGAATCAATTCAAATATCATCAAAAAAGGTCACTAGGAGTTTCCGTTGCAGGAGTTGTGCAGGAAGTAAGATATGGCTGCGAAAATCTTTTAGTATCCCTTAATAATCCATCTGTATTCCACGATACTGGAAAACGTTCATTGTTATTTCAATTAGAAAGCTATAAAATCGTCCTAATATGAGGCAGATGTAAGCACGAAGACGGCACAATAAAGAAAACCCACTAATCCGGAGACGTATTCTTCGTTAACCAGTCTTTCAAATCCTCAATCTCTTGAGCCTTCACAGAATGCGCCATTCCCTCATAGAGATGATACGAGACCCCTCCAATCTCATTCGTATTCTCATTGATCATATATCCAGCCGCCTTCAGGGCATCGACACACTTTCTATTCGTCTGGGGGGTTATAACCTCATCGTCCATCCCATGTGCGATGAACATAGGGACATCTTTGACATTTTGCATCCGAATATACTTCCAGCCATCAGAAGTATGCAAACATAGTCGTTTCAGCAAGCGCACCTCATCCAGCTTCTCAGGAACTAGCATCCTTCCGCTGAGCACAACAACCCCCGCAACGTTCAAGTCTGTCCGAGTAACAGTGATGAAAAAAGACAAATTAGCACCCTGGCTAAATCCCGCGAGTACCACTCTCTTCGTCCCTCCTTCCTGTTCTCGACGGATAATGTGGGATAGCGCTTCGACTGATTTTAATATCCCTTCCTCGTCGTCAGGACTCGGACGAAAACGACTGTCGTACCTGTCAAAGCTCATTAATGCGAGAGAACTCTACCTGATAGCCGAGCGATTCACCAAGACGGTACGACCTGTCCACCTAGACGTGTGCATGGTTGGAGTGACCTAGAAGATAATTAGATATTGCTTTGATGGCAAGTGACTCGAGGGAATGTACGCCTGCGGCATAAGCCACTTGATGTGAGATAACCCCGGATGAGCGGCAACCTCTTGCGCAAGGTGTTTCATCTCCTTCGCGTTGCTTCCCAGTCCCTAGCGGTCACGTACGATGGTATTCATTACGGAATAAAGAGGCGTCGCTCGTACTTACATGTATTAGAATGACTATGGCACTCGAACCTGACTTGGCTGGAATTGTGATACATTCGGGCTCTTGAGAACCTGCACCAGTTAGTTGTTAGAAATGGCCCCGAATTACAGAGAGAAACGACTTACTCATCGGATTAGATAGACTGGAGGTAGTGGTTGCTAGATAACACGGATAAGATCACATGATAACAAAGCTGATATTTTTACTATTATTCGAAGCAGAACAACAGAGTCGTAAAAAATACACTATCATTGCATAAACAGAAGTAGAACAAAAGGTGATCTACAACAGCAACAGTATCAGGTAAACTTATTATAATAATCGTCAATTTGACTTTAAGCCCATGAAGTCGGGCTGTGAAAATAAATCAGTGTCGTGATTCCGAAACTCAAAAAAGACAACTTACCCAAAGAACGCCCCATCTGGAAGAGTCAACATAGGCGTACCAGCGCTGTCCGCATTTGAAAACGGCACCGTGTTTCCCCACCATTTCTGCACCGTATTTATACCAATATTCCCATTCATGGGATATTGAAGGCAGAAGAAAATAACTACAGCTGACACCGCAACACCAGAATCCATGGCCGCCGAAAGGACGTAGTTGTACTTTGTCCACCACGAAAAATGGCGTCGACGGATAATGTATTGGAAGATGAAGCCGACGATAGCCCATGGGACGTAGTTGACGGCGCTGGCTGGAGGGATAGCGCCTGTTCCGCTGAAGATAACCGGGAAGCTAGAAAAATCATCAGACAAAGCCTGAAATGATGAGTGGAAAAATTAGAACGTACTTGATGTAACGAACAATGCTATTTGGCCACTTCCAGCTGATCAGGTAGCTTATAACCGGGGTAATGAACCCAATGAGGAAGAAAAATACCAGCGCTAGAAAGATATTATAAACAATGCCAGGTAGCCATACTAACCCAGGACGAACCATAGTATACCTGTCCCTTAGAGAACTGCCTTGCTGGCCCGATAACACCCCAGATAATACTGGCAGTCCCGAACACCTCGGTCGATGGACAGATAAAGCCGTCCTTCTGCATAGGATCACATAGGTTCTCGATATTGGTAAACATCCACGCTTGCACACCGAGCTGTGTAGTACCAGCGATAACCGTCGCAACGACCTGACCCCAGAACATCGAACGCGGGGGAATCTTCATATAGTGACCCAGCTTGAAGTCGGAGGTGAAAGTCAGAGCTGCCGGCGGATGTTAGGAGACGGCTAATCGCATTGAAAATAGAACAGACCTTGTGCCATAGTGATGTAGCCCCAAGTCTTAAACATCATCATCGCGACGGGGCGCCCGGGGAGTGCGTATCCAATGATCAGCTCTGTGATGACATTCAACCCAACTTGCTGATTGGTGATGGCCTGGATCATTCCGATAGGGATGACGTAGACGAAGGAGATAACCAAGGCAAGAATGAAGTATTGTCTGCAGGATTGTCAGCATACGGACAGGAATACATGGGAAAGACATACACCGGGAACTTGGTTTCCCAGACCTCGATAGAGATGACGCCAAATGCAAACATGGCCACTGGTATAAACGTCAGCATGGCGACAAAAATGATAAGGGCCACTTACAGAATATGATTGCATACCACCATTCTGGAACCTGACTGTATTGCGCCATAAGACGCGCGTGAATATCAGGTTGCTCATTCATTGACCGGCGTGCTTGAGTCCAGATCTGCTTTCGGAAGTACAGGCTATTTGCTACTTGTCAGACCCGATGTTCGCGGTGGATCGATGGAATGTTAACGTACAATGCATGCGTGATGGTAGCAGTGATACTGGCGAATGAAAGGCCGTAGGAGATAGCGAAGGTGGTGGAGATGAACAAGGGGCTGTACGCCTTATACGCCTCCTCGTTGAAAGTGGCGTCTGGGTTCACGATCTTGCTCACGTCGTACGCTGTGCCAAAGTGATCAAACGATCCTCGGGATGAGATCCTGCCGGGACGATCAGTACACGTAAGAAGCCTTCGAGACAGAATGAATACTCACGGCATATATTTGCTATCCCATACGTTCGAATACTAGGACATATGGGTCAGATCACACGCCAAAAACACTAGAACTGAATTTGTACATAGAGTGCAGGAGTGAGAATCCCTAAAAATAGACACCATCAGGAGACGGAAATAGAACGAAGAACAGACGATACGCACAGAAAAATGCCACAAATCCGGCAAAGATGTTAGCTTCAGCCCACCACGGCGTGGCAAGCGGAGACCCGATATATGCGATCTAAGATAGAACCGTGGTTCGAACACATGCAGTACCATTGCAAATCGCGAACACTGACCTGTGCCCAATCGAACGTGATCAGACTCATACCCATGCCATGGACATATCCGAACATCTGGTTCACTGGTACATTATCGGGCACGATCCAGCATACCCAAGAGAAGTAGCTGAGTGCTTGGAACAGGTACCCAGGCAAGAAGTACCACGAGAAAGATGCGATGAAGGCGTAGAAGAAGAATCTTTCTCGGCTGATACCTCCGCGGTTACCGACACCGGCGTACGTCTGCGCGTGCAAAGTGTTGAACAGGGCACAGGTGACCAAGTTAGTTGGCCAAACTAATTTCAATTAGATGGGGTTTCGAAGTTAAACGGAAAGATGCCGCATACTCATCGAAGGTGGCTGCACGAGGAACCGACGGGCTATACCTCCGATGGAGAAGCCGATAAGTTGTGTGGACATTACCACCATCCATTGGTCTGCACAATAAAATCAGCAAATGTATAAGAACGTAAGTATAATACAGTCTTACATCCAAAGTTATAAGTTTGGTTATAATAAACTCGTTGCACAGCGACGATATCAGTGGCGTAGGCACTCCCAGAGCCGACTGAAGCCATGATCGTAACCAACACCTGTCATTCCAGCATTAACGAAGATCACCAAATTGGATTATCGACGTACATGTTCTTTAATACTGAACGGTCCGGGATTCAAAGGCAGACCAAAAATTTTCCAGTTGGGAACGAGCCTCGCCCATGCCCTACCGATAGGAAAGACGAGCAACTGTGCGACAATACCAGTAACCGTGACGGAGGGATAACGGAAGAAAAAGAACTGGTTGAGACCCTGGATGAAAACATTGATTCAGAAAAGGCGAACAGAAACAAGGGCCGCAAGAGAAGTACCGGGATGACAATGGCCCAGATCAATCCAAGGACCCACGACCGTATCGTTGACGTAGGGATTGACGGGTCATCAGTGTTTGCCACCGCAGAACGGACCTCGGGGTACGGAGAGTCGTCCTCTACGCGAAGCATTCTGGTCAGTCTTATCAACGACGGACAGGTTAGCTGCGCACCTAACAATCCAGCAATAGCGGCGTCCTTGTCGATGTTGGGATCATCAAAGTCCGGTAGGGCGACAGCCTCGAGAGCCTCAAAGTCGGTAGGAACCGCCTTCTCCGCATCGCTGGAGGACTTGCTAAGGTGCTTTTCCGCCATGGTGGGGGGGTAAGAACGCCTGGGAGAAAGTCATTGAGTGACAGACCATTTTTGTACCCACACGGAAAGATGGGTCCATATGCCAACGAAACGATAAGGAAAACGGTCTGGCCGGATTCGGAAACGGTAACTCACGCCGACCGTTCAGTGGACCTGGGTATTATCGTACCGACGCTACCTAGCATATGGGCACGAAGAAGCCCACGGTATTGATTCTTTGAGCACGTGCCGTTGGATTTACCTCCGCATACTTGAGGCGCGCGATGTAGCGGCGTATTGGATATACGACGTTCTGCTCTGCATGACTGGGGGTACTAGGATAGACGTGCGCATGCGATCAGAACACATGGGAGGACAGAAGGGACACATGATCGTGGATGGATCAGCCAGATAGCTTGCCCCAAGTGTGAGCTCCCGCCATATCTAACCTTCCCTACGACATGAGACCTGATGTGTTCAAATTAGCCACGAGGTCAGGCAATTATGACTGCCACCTACGAATATGTAATATCCCTCACGAATGACCACTTGTCCATGTGCTGCTGTCATCCTTACATACGTATTAACCAGGCATTCACAGATTGACGCCTCACATTGTTAATGGCGATGTAAGTTACGATCGTGGCGCGGCCTTCCTCTGAGACGATGGAACCACGCCATGATAGATGCCAAGGCGCCGCCAAGGACTATTCGCAATCTTGGTTGATGTTGATGTTCGTTCAGAGATCTTGCCCAATTTCGCCGACGCAAACGACCCAGAACCGACACTATGTGATGCATCAATCGGAAGAGATGAAGAAGGGCTAGTCAGGTTCGACATCAAGGTAGTCCACCAACTAGATGCGCTTGATTTTGCAGAGACTAGTTCCGTCAAGCACCATGCATAAATTCGTAGAATGCTATACATGTTCAGAATAACAGCGCGACACCACTTGATAATGGAGAAACTTCCATGTGGAAACGATCTTGGCTTTAGTGTCAAGACTAAAAATAGCTGATAGCGTGTTTAAACGCTCACGACAGATAAGAACCTAGCACCGCTCTGGGTAACGCGGACAGTTTGATGCAGCAAGATAGTCTTCGAGCATCAAAATACAATTGACACAGACACGTCGCGAGGGTGGCCAGACCTGTGATTGAATAGACGGATACCAGAACTCCGTATAGTATGGATAAGACATAGCAGCCCTGCACAACCACAAAGCAGCGTCACACAACATCGGATCTCTGCGAAAATGTCATGGAGCGCTTCTGCAGACAACGCGGGGCGAGGGATGGTTCGAGCTAACAAAATTCCATGAAAAGGGGCACTCACTAACGCTGACTTCGCGAAAATGGTCGGTCAGAGATAAATGATGAATGGCACACGAGCTCCGGGGTTAGCCCTGCATTCCCACGTAAGACAGGTTCCTGGGGCCGACAGAGTTAGCAAATGACACAGTATACTTGTTATAGAACGTACCTTAGAATAACGAAAATCGTCAGATTCAGGACTGGAAAGCACATGGACTCGGTCAATGGCGGCATGTAATTTACATTCGACCTACTACACCGCCATAATCAGCAAAACTGAGATCATCCTTGCCTACGATAACAAAATATTCCGGGCCATCTCGTAGGGGTTTGATCGCGAAGATCAAGCATTGGATCTGCCTCCACTAATCAACTTTTTATTCTGACGCCTGGAGTTCCACGAACCTACCGTCGAGCATTAACAACCTTATACCGTCAGTCACGGATCACCTTGACTAAAATAACCCTAATCCGAGAAGGTACGTCTGGCGATACCGGCGACAATGAGGCAGTCCTCGTGAACGTCATTTTGATGTCTGTACGCCACACGAAGCATCGCTGATGCAGAATCGGACGAAACAAAATAGAAGCAAAATGCAGGGAAGCGAAGGAACTATAAATTCTGTCCAGGAAAGGTGCAGATCCATTGACGATCAAACGTGTCGTAGAAGCGAGTGTTGGTGAGACACAGTCAGAGACGTGAAACGCCATCCTGTCTTCGGCGATTCAAGAATTTGCTGCCACATTAACGAGCCACTGACGAACCAAAGGACGGGGCTTACCTCATCAATATAGCTTCTGTAGAGTACGCCACTGAGACCGCCACACACGCAATCGCCCCAAAAAACCGTTTCGACGGACAAGGTTGGTCCTGGAGACAAAGGCGAATTTGAAGAGTAACCAATGTCACCAACATTCTGGGAGAGATAGCACTCAGGATGTGAGATAGACATCTCACAGAATAAACCACTGAGACGGTCTCCACAGCAAAGAACCTTAACATATGCGCTCGGTAACGCGTACGATATCGTCAAAATGAGTAACAATGACTCACGGAGTTATTTTTCAATAGGACGGTGACAGCCTCCGGGTAGATAAGCCTGAGGGTATGAGATGGGCATCTCTCGGATCATAAAGAGCCATCGAGACGGTCTTCACGGAAAAACATCTCTTTATATATGCATTGAGTACGGGCAAGATGCTAATAAAATGAGTCAGAATGACTCACTACGTTGGTATTCCATGAGGAAGATAACAGCCTTGTAGACAAGATGTGCATGCGACCGCAGAAGCTAAGAGTGGTGTAAAACGATGGAGCAGCAGAACGCAGAGAGAGACGATATACGATGGTTATAGTTGTGATTGTCGTCGTCATGAGAAGAAAAGCCGGTTGACCACGGGCTGCGCGTACATCACGTGGAAAGCATACGGATCGATCACGTTATGTTATCTCCGTCCTTTCTTATCTACCAGCGTGGCAAAAAAAATTCCGCTTCCCCAAGAGGGTCATAAAACACATTGTAGATGTGCTCGAAAATGGAAATACAATGCTAGCTACTTCCTTTATCACGTTTCATTCGCGGGAGGCCCTGACAACATCTTCCGGGTATTCATCTTTCGGCCATACGAAAAGCGCAGCTGGTCCGATCTTCATCTGATGCCAACTGATCCGCCGAAGTCCGCCCAGTCTGCCTCCTTGTGCGTTCTTTCATATAGCGCGCCATTGAGGTCCCTTCTCTCATTTTTGCAGAATGGCAACTGCATATGCCTGCGCAATCAGTCTTGAAAGATCCTCAAGTTCGTCGCCGGATCCTATGCCCTATCGAATTTCCTTCTAAAGAGACTACGCACTAGACCACACGACTACATTTACAGGAAAATTGATGTCTTTCAACTGCATTAGTTGTTTCGCTTCTGTGTCCCTCCATAACGTTTCCATCAAGTATACTCCATTCCCTGTAGACACTTCTCCAATAATAGGACCCTCAGCATGCTCAACCTTTGTACCGGTACGCTAAGGCAGACTGTCGTTCACCTGAACTATGTTGGCGTCACCTATATTCTCAACCATTGAATGACTCGTCCTTTGGGGCCTTCCCTTTAATGACATCAGCGACATTGTCCTCTTTTCACTGCCATTATAGCTGGAGGGGCACCACACTACATTCATTGCACCTGCTTTCCGGGTACGCATTGACCATTACGATCTGACCATGTCCGACACATATTCAGACGCCACATCATTAGACACTCTCCAAGTACCTTATATATCAATCTGGATCCGCCTCTTTGTCGACAAGCTAGAAACCATACCCATACAATCCCCGCTTAAATCTCCGCTTAAGAAACTCCAGACCTTTCACGTTTCTCGTAACGAGTGGGTTTGAAAACATTCTCGAACGTCCCAACTAGAACGGTCTCTGGGAATCACTGGATAATCAGACCTCTAGGATCGACACGTGGGAAGTTATCATTAATGAAGTTTTATAAACCATATGGCGCCAAGAGAGACGCGGGACAGGTCAATGGGTTATTTCGAGTCTCCTGACAAAGGTACGCCTTCGATACCACCGTCTACTGGCAAGCGCAAGAGAAGACGGTCTAATTCCAAGTTAGATGAATTAGCTGCATGCTTTTTGAGATACACAGTGACCCTTAATGGTATCAACTAGTCGATATTCCCGGCGAAGAAAGTTGGACCGAGGATGACTTCTGTGACAATTCCTTTGCACAGGTATAGGAAATTTGTTTGGGACCGTCCTCCTAGTCTGCTCTTGTAATTCCGAGAGCGAGGCAGTACCAGAAGAGCTGAAAAAGTTGAGCAATTGAATTACATCGTTCGTCACTATTAACGGAAGTGCTATGATGCTCGTACTCACTGGTCATATGAACATGATCTTCTCAAGCTTGCTGTAGATGTACTCTTGCTCGAGAGTTCGCCGACCAAAGTGTGCACAAACTATCTATTCAGTGACAACTCCTCCTGACAACCCCATTTACGAACGACGTTCGTCGTATGCTTCGCCTTGGACTTCTCTGACAAAGCCTGGCAGTTTAGGATGATCTCTGGTTGATAACCCATCCATCTGATACGCATCTTCCGATACTCCGTCCAGTAAAGCCGGACGCGTCAAGCTTCGCCCCACAGGCCATCAATTTTTCTTGCCTCAATATTGATGGGGTATCGACCGAGTACAATGAGCTTCCAGCCAATCAGAACTGTTCGTCTGGTATACGGTCACCAATTATAGCTCAATTTCTAATCTATTCTTAGTTTGTGCTCACTACTCGGTCTAGAATCTCCCAAATTATTGGAATAGAAAAGTGTAGGTACTCTGTCCACGCAGAGAATACTTGACTGACGGCATCACAGAATGTAGATCCTGAGGATCGCAAGTCTCATGTTGCATTCCCCTCCACAGAATCGGACAATGAGACTTGCGATGACCCGAACTACCCAGGAACGGCTACTCGGATTTTCTTGTAGGTATTTGCACCCTCCTCCTCGCTCTTTCGTCGAGTGACCTAGAGCTACGCAGGTATACTGGTGAGAAACAGAAGTTCAGGGATCCAGCAAGACGAAGCCATGACACCCCGCCAGCCCCTTGTGTGAGACCCACCGCCATGATTTCAAAGTTCACTCGTCAGACCTGACTTTGATCGATTCGTAGGTTTGCAAACGGCAACCCGACCGAATATGGGTATCAGGTTGATTTATTTAACGACAGAGAGCCTGGAGGCCTACGGAAAACCATCACCGAGTGCTCCCTAGTCGATTAAAACTTCCCAAGTTGGGATGGAAAGGCGGGGATACTTCCCCGCAGCAACATTATCTAGCTGACGGCATCGCAGAACGTAGATTCTGACGGTAAGCGTCATGTTATGTTTCCTTCCATGGGATCAGACAAGGGTACGTGCGATGGCCGGAACTATCCAGTGACGATTCCTCGGATTTTTATGGAGGTATTCGCACCTTCCTTCCCCCCTCCTTTATCGCAACATCTAGAGTCATGAAGGTACACTGAGTGACGCAGGGATTCCGGGACCAGAGAGGCGACGCTATGACACCCTGCCAACCCTTCGTGTGAGGCCCTACCATCTTCACATGCTCACTCGTCGGACCTGACGTTGCTTGGCTTGTAGTTTCTCGAACAGCGACCCGACGAGGTACGGCTACCACACTGATTTCTTCAATGGTTGGGAGGCTGGCATACTGCAGAGAACCATCAACAAGTCCCATTGTATCCCATAAGGTAACTCTTCGTGTTGCGTCGCCACCGGGGTGTTCGCCATCGGCCAAGAGGGGAGCTGTTACGTATCGCATACCACAGACGAGATCGGTTCATCTTCCGTGCTCGCTCTGTTTTCTTGCACTCCTCTGAAAGTGCTCGTAGTGACGGGA
Organism: Armillaria sp. CMW 4456; assembly: GCA_028551335.1. Classification (NCBI taxonomy): domain Eukaryota; kingdom Fungi; phylum Basidiomycota; class Agaricomycetes; order Agaricales; family Physalacriaceae; genus Armillaria; species Armillaria sp. CMW 4456. Next base: position 13,623 of record JANDKJ010000196.1, read on the forward strand.
AACTTCTTGACGCTCCTGAGAGGGCACCCGGTCTAGGGAACCTGCTGCGAGGAGTACGCTGGGGTGGATACACAGGCTATCTTGGAGCCAGTGTGCGTGTCGATGGAGGAGGGGAGGCGTCGAGTGGGACGATAGGGGCGGTAATCCCGGTGAGGACGGCTGGTGGGGCGAGCCACTATCGGAGGATGTGTCTTTGGAGAGTGGGTTTGGGGGTTTGGAAGAGAGGTCCGATGGGTGTAGTGCTGTTCGGCGTCCTCTTGATAGGCCTAGGTCTCGCAAGTTTGGTGTGATAAAGAATGAACAACCATGTGTGTATCTTTTCGTCGCATACCCTGAGGTTTCATGGTCCGGCGCCCGTTTATGAGGTGTAAGGGCCTTTACTCACTGTTGTCTCAAGTCTTCTAAGCACGTGTCTTCCAACGCTTGATGAAGGTAAATGGCATCGATATGCTACACATACCAGTGCCCTCGTATCCACCCTGGTAGCTTGCCAGGGCCTTGAATGCAAAAGATGATTTCTCGATTCTCCGTACCGCGATATCATTTTCTAGAATAAGTTCCTAAACATGAACGTGATAATAAAGTCTGGGTGTTGTATTCATTCCGTCATATCCCCGGAAATGCTGTTCCTATTTGTAATTAGTCACATTATATGCTCAGCTTCATATGATGCAGCCACTCGAGTTCGAAACATGATGTGATCACAAGATTATATTGACCTGTACTAAACGTTCAAATCTGTGGACTGTCTGGTAGAGATTTCTTTGCCCCTTTTAGTGTGCACCATTCAATCAATATTCGTCTTCATTTTTATATAAAAGAAGCCGGTGTATATTCTGTAAACTCGCTCCAAACTTCATCTCCTACCTTCTATCAGTTGGTACCAATGTCAGAAATCCCTTCCGACATCTCCTACACAGATAAACAGATCATCTTTGGAAGAAATGATGTTGATCTCAATGTCATATTGTTGGAAGCATTCTGCAAAGGTATGAATACTTATGGATACAATGTTTTATGGTCCATATTAAAGGGGCCCTTGAACAGGAATATACACTGGAATTTTTGCTATCACAATGTGGACTATTTGTATGTGACTCTTTGCTCAAATAGAAATACGACTGAACGATAATATAGTCTCTTCAGAACACCAAAATCAAGGCGTGGCAAGATATGCTATAGTTATCCTGATTTCGTGTCTTTATATTCTCGATGTGCTGGTCACAGGATTTGATTGGTCTTCTGAACAATGGGCCTTCATAGACAATGGGTGGAATTTTTGGACAGTGTTTTCAGTATCATATGATTTCTCACCTGAAACCATAAGGAGAGAATGGATGCTGGATGTGTCTGGTTTGATCAGTACATTAATCTCAGATGCATCTATGGTTCGTCCCCATTATCAATGATTGAATATTGACAATATGAGCTTTCCTAGATATGGAGATGCTGGATTGTTTGGGGCCAAAATTGGCGTATTGTCATATTGCCAACTTTATTTCTTCTGGCAGGAACAGGTGTAGTCAATTTAGAACTTGTTTTCACCTATACTCACATGAAATTTAGCAATGAAGAGTCTTAATACCTATTATTTCCTTCATGATCCTTCGACCAGCCTATCGGATACAGTTGAATATGGGGATGCTGCTGTATCGATGATTCTCTACCTATCATTCAGTTTGGCCACAATTATCCTCTGTACAGGATTAATCATATACCGGATAATAATGGTTACTCAAGGATGGGTGGGTATTCAAACATTTAGAGGTGTCATCGAAATCATGGTGGAATCTGCTCTGGTCTATGCCGTCACTCTGCTTGTCTATATTGTTCTTGTTGCTTCCGGGAGCATTGCAATAAGATACATTGATACGTTAGCAAAATTTACACGAGTGCGTTTTCTTCCACATGACATGTTTAATGCTAATATCACTGCAGGGGATTTCTCCTACATTAATTGTTGGGCGAGTTGCTGCAGGACATGCTCGATCCAATGAGTCTTGGAAAGGAAGCATCTCATCATCCATTCGCTTTGGGCATGTTTCTGAAGATCAGACTTATGATATCGTAGACTCAAATGTGGAAGATGGAGCAGTATCAAGTGCGCAAGGGCAACCCCCAGATATCCCAGATAGCCATGTCGAAGAAGTTCAGGAAGTTGCCAGACATGGGAATGAGACTGGACAGGTTGTATTCACTGACATAGTGTGAGGAAGTGATACTACATGTGAGGGATGCTGACTTCAATGAAGGTGTTGACTTAGCTATAGTTGTGTACGTGTTGCAGGCAGCGCTATATGCACAATTCCGACCTTTTCCTTATATTAACCTTTAATCTTTACTACTATGTTATTTCTTTACTATACTTTACAACAGCAAATTTCCAGGTATGAATCCTTACGGAATCTGAATTAGATGAATTTATGTGCCATTTTCCACCGGGTTTTACTCCTGCTAAGAAGCAAGCTGTAAGGATTTAAGCCTGACAATTCAAAGCAACTGCCAGAGAATATCATCCGAGTCTCCTGCCGACCATCAATCCTCGCTGAGCGATTGAAGAACTAGTAACGTGCCTCGAAAACTTGAACCAGATCAAGCGGAAGACCTCATCAGCATATATTGGAAAACTCACGTTCCACGTGTTAGCATATGAACTCTAAACAATTCCGAGGCAGCACTTATGGGTAAGGTCGTACGACTCGTTTAAGCTAAAGGACATAGATAACTGCCATCGACCATCCTGTCAAGCATTTCTTAACATAATGTCGTAAATTGTACCAACATACGTCTACTCTTCTCATTGTTATTTCCTGTATTTTAACACCGCTCTTATCCGTTTGTCTCCTAGACATTTTTGAGAACTAATAGAAGTTTCATAGTATTCCCACCTGCAACGCTCAGAGTAGTCGTTCCATCATTAGTGACCGAACCCAATCCCCTTTCTCCTTTCCAGAGCGCCGATCAAACCGTACTCCAAAACTCGCTGGAATCATCCCAGGTTCATCAGCGAAGGCAATCGAGTCAATTTTCTCAGTCGCGACAATATCAAATGCCCACAAAAGTAGCGCTGTGGTAATGAACAACGACCTTTCAACACAAACGTTGTCAATGTCAAATGAACGTAGATAGAGAAGCAAAGACTGGCCTATTGGCAATGCGCGATCCAGGACAGACTCTACAACAAGAACAAGTCGTCAACCAACTTGAAGGACAAGCGCGCAGAAAGCACCATACCTTCGACCGAACCCATAAACAAATTGTTTGATATCGTCTCTCATTTGCGCGTCGATGATCCATCTCTGAGGATCGAATTCTTCAGGATTGGTAAAGACATCTGGAGAACGAAAGATCGACCTAGCAGCCAGAATTGTATTGGCAAAACATTCAACATCTCGAGAATGGTAACATACCAAGGGCACGCGATAATAGTTGCTCCTTTAGGAATAACATAGTCTTGCTATTTGAGGGGAGTAGCATCAATACCTCAGACCCGAAGTTGAAAGAAATTAACCCATGTAATATCCTGGGAAGTGGCATGAGAAATTCCTACAAGACAATCAGCCCTCGGTTTACAGTGACTGAGTTCGCACACCAGCTGGAAATAGAGGCCGCCTTAGTTGTGTACAGTTACTTCATGCATATTGAGTCCAGCAGAACAGGCGCACCATCTGAAGCACTCAAAAACAAATGCCATCACTTGTGGAAGTCGCTCTCGATCCTCAAATGTCGGACCTAATCAAAACAGTGATGAGCGAATACTCTATTTAAGATGTCCGAACAACCTACATTTATCGGGGGAAATGATATCATCAATCTCTCTTTGTACGATCTTCGCGGCCTCGGGAAAGCAAGCAGCAGCCATGATGACGAATATTATTGCGACAGCAGTCTAGAACTTTTCTAGTGGTCAAGAAAGATATGAAAGGACAATGGTACCGTGTGTGATCCAGCCGCAAACATGGACCCAGCAAGAAATGCGGCCTGGTCAAAAGACATGTTCTTATTATCCAACAGATCTGTCGCAAAACAATCAAGAACGTCCTCCCCTGCGTCCTAGAACACACACATCAGCATCTTGCGCAGAAAAACATGGTTACATATACCGACTCTTTTTATCTGGACACTTTCCAGACATTGGTGATTAAGCTCCAGTGAATCCCGATGCCATCTCCTCAGTTCAGAAAGATACCCGGGTACCCATCGAAGGATCGGAAACGTATCCACAAGGTATGCTCCGGGTACAATTGTCATACGAAACCGATTTCCTTCTCGAATCATACCCTGCACATCAGGATCCTCCAAAGTCGTTGGTGTCTTCTTCCCATATGTGATTGTAAGGATCACAGATGCCGCAAATCTATCGAGGAAACATTCAGCGCAGCCTGGGCCTAGGACGAGCGAAGTAGTTACGTGTTCGTATGCGCCGTGAACTTTTCCGGACTTTCAAGGATATTCAGGATCAATCTCTTCGCATGATACAGCTGTATAGGTTCATAAGCCACCGCCCTATCGGTTTTCAAGTGCGAGTGAAAAGTCCTGACAAAAGCCCTATCAGCATGAACTTCGCATACACCCAGGGAGAAAAACTAGCCTATTCAGAGTCCTCCACCGCGGCGTATTATTCAGTAGGATAGATCGAAGGCCTCCAGAAAATGTATCAGAAGCAGCAATAGCTGTTGGTCTGTCTGATGTTTTTATCCCACCCTTCTCCATCAACTCCACGGCAGCCTGTCGGGCATGAATCAAACGTGAGCGCCTCAACGAACAGTAACTCACATCATATCCACCAATGACTATGTACACTTTTCCAAACCGAGTGAGCGAATAAACTGGGCCGTACTCCCTTGCCCATTCGTCGTACTTTAAGAAAGACCTAAAAAAATGAGATGACGATAGCGATCATAGTCCTAAATCACGCACCGCTTTGTAGGGATCTCATTACCCAATAACCAATGACCAGGTGGGCCCGGTGGAAGCCACCTACACACCCAACGTGAACGCAAATAAAGAACAAAAAAGCCTGCGACGACGCAGCAAAGCAAAGCAGGCCCCCAGGCCATCGTGGAAGCGATGAGAGGTAACGTAGACCGAAATAACCAACTAAATACGCAGAATGTCGCACGACGCTGTCACGATGACTGAAAGCTAATAATGTTATGAAAGAACCTCACACGGATGACCGTAGTTGCTCCGCCTTCTGAAATCGCACTCAGTGATCAGTGTATATTGAATGGGTTAGGTGTACATCAATCGAAATTGTAGAAAGACGCCATCATGTGAGGTATTCCTAATCCGATGAGTTTCCAGCTGCGAAGAGAATTTTACGACTTTATTACAGTGTCTCGTTCAATTTGGATCTATCTTAATCAGCGGTCTCCGGGTCTCCAACTCCGAGTCGTGTCATCAAGAAACGACAAAGGAGACTTCAGCTAGCCCCTAAGTAGACATATGAGAGTAGAACTGGAGAGTAGACCAGAGAATGGGCGGCGGAATGGAACGAGATATTTTGAAGAGTCTTTTTCACCTGTTAGGCCACAGACCAACCACAGACTAAGTATTTCGGTCGAGTTCGGCGTTTGCCACTGCGGACTTCAAATTTGATTCACCGCTGTTTATTTCGGGAGCCTGCGTGGGTTCCCGTAGTAAAAACAATCACTCTCTAATCATTTGACTAGGATACAGATGGTACGGCTTTCCCAAGAACTGAGCGATGCTATCATCGACGAAACGCAGAAGACCCGAAGCCCGGGAATCGACAAGACACTCTTCCTGCAGTCTCTCTAGCAAAGCCTTTGTTCCGAGAACCAGGAAACACCTGTTTTGTACTGATTTTTTTGAGGTCCCCAAAATGGTCCATGATTTTGAAATCTTCCAGACGCCATCTGTTGATGTCCCACGTTTGGTCGAAGCTTTCTTTACATGGATGACGTATTCATCATGAATGGTCTAACTTCAGACAAGATACTCTCCTCTGTCATAACCTCTTTCACGATATGACGAGCATCCAATTATGCCTCTTAAAGGTAGGATGATTTCAATGACGCCACTCACCGCGCGTTAGGAGCCCACAAGTTCGAGTCTGTCGAGTTCGAATCTTGTGGCTTCGCGACCTCCACGCTGTTGTGCAACTTCATCTCAGGTTCTTCCTCCACCCTTCGAAAACTCACCTTTACTATGTGCGAGATAGACTCTGATAATTATAAGCCTTCCTCGGACCCCAGGCGAAGACTGAACATTTGATTCTTCGCGAACCTGAAGAGGAGAGGCTAGATATGAACTGGCTGATTTCGGAAAGTTTTTCCCCTATCGTTCTCAGCTCACTTTGGATTTTAGAGGTTTGCGTTAATACGAGGGAACATGTAGAGTCCCAGATGGTATTGTTGGATACAGCTCCCAGTCGTCTTGACGCAATAAAGGTTTTCCACGTCAACGGAAATGTTCTCCGTAAGGCCCGTCTTCACGTCTCACGGTACGATTAATGGTGAACATCGCACCAATGAGGATTGTGTATATCTGTGCCTCGCATTGGACAATGTTGGCTCGCTCGCTCGTCATCATATTCGATGGCTTTTTCGAGCTTGCGTGTTTTGGCACCAATCTTCTCACCTGGTAGGCCGACAGCTTCTACTGGCTCGGGTCGGAGAGCGAATTAAAGCATGTCCCTGTATGCCTGCGACCCGAAAGCAGACTAGGGCACTGTTCGTTTAGATCATGTGAACCATGGCAGCACTTCTGGTGGGCATATAGTCGTGCTAATATTGACACTACTCCGATCGAGGCCGGGGAACCAAAGTCTGATGGAATATATGTAGAAGAGAAGATTTCTAGCATTCTCAAACGAGTGGCGAGGGAAATTTTTGAGATCCTTCCTGCTGGTCAGTTATTCATTTTTCTCTTTCGCTTGTCGTGGCATGCTACGAGATACTCATTTCAGACTTTCCGTTACCATTCAATCGTGTCTCGCATGACATGCTCTGTGCAGTTATATTTCCCAGTTAATCGTAAATGCGGAAAACTAAAAATGATATGGAGCCACCTCCTTAAGTGCATTGATGATATCGTGCATGAGACCGAAATCTATGGCTACTCGAAGCCATGGGACCGCTGGATGACTCTTTCTGTCTTGAAGTGAAACAAACAAGACCTTCGCTCACTATCCCTCGTTATCTTGTCCTTCATTGTGACGAAGGTTATTCATTCACTCCGCTCATAGTGACATCATTCTCGTGTTCCAATCCATCAATTTCGATGTCTGCAAATCCATGCACTCGGACCTAATGTGCTATATATCTGTACCCTTTAACTCTCCCTTCGCCAGACGGATCCTAAGACCGTCTACATCTCCCTAACAACACGACAAGCTGACTGTCGATGAAAATTGGGGTCTGTCTTTGACACTGAAGAAGAATGAGGATCCCCATATGTCAGAGGAAGTGGAGGATGAGGGGACAATTGCGGCTGATACATTTAAGACTTCTCTCGTGTTACCCTCCTGGTACCCGCGATACTCGTTCCCTGCTACGCCATTCCTGGGTTCCATCCGTTTGCTCCGAGAACAGTGAGCTCTGAAACGGGACCGAAGCCCTATTATGACTAGGTTCTGTCTGTGAGCGGTACCTGACGTTTAAATGAACAGAGAAGCTAGGGGGAAATTCAAGATCATGAATGAGCGTTAAGCCCACTGCTCACAGCGGGAATTGAAGAGGGGGCGAAAGATGCTGTCATATTCTCATTCAGCGGCTGAGTGTGCAAAGAACCGGCTTTTCCCTCCGTGCGACGACATGTTATCGTACGTGGACAACCAATACATATATAAAGAGCTACGGTCGTATATGCAGACTCGGACGTATCCGAGATTCGTTCGGCCATCACCGAATACAGATAATACCGTACGACAAAATTCTCGACCACTCTGCGTCCTCCCATTCACCTCACGGGACACATGAGTAATTCGTTGTCAGCCTGCTTGTATCCTCATGCCTTTAGGATACATCTTTTCCCTTGATATCATGCTGCTTGATATGCTCTAGCAAGGTCCTTGCTGTCGATAAAACGCCCGATGACTTTCATCACGGATGCCTCATTGATGTCGTGTGGAGACCAGCAGCTCGAGTAGGAAAGATCATGAGTTAGGCGTGGCTACAGGGTGCGTCGACGAAGTTGATCTATCAAGGGCTTAGGGCACCCTCTTTACGGCCGCCTAGAGACTTCCCATGATAGAGGCGCATTTTTCCCACTGACAACCCTGATTCATTTATTTGTGACAAATGACGGCACGACATGGCTCAACAATAACCGAACACCTTGCCCTCACCCCCGACTCTGCTTTTGCACGACGGGCACGAGCTCTTGCGTTTACTTTCGCCTGGGAAGGCAGGAATGGTTATGTTCAGTATGAGTTTCTGGTGCGCTACATCAGTTTTTTTTAGACAGAAATCACTCATGTGTTCGAAGGTTCACGATTCTCCTCTTCCTAGTCCCATCCTTTGCCCTCAATATCACGGTTCCCAGCATCGTTCACTCAGGCGAATCGACGACTCTTTACCTCATTCATTCACCTCACGATCCCTCTGAGTTCTTTTTGAAGAAATTTTATGAAAAAAACGGCCAGTCGCTTTTGTCGAGTGAAGCGGTATGGGTGAACAACTTTACGAGAAATGTGAATGCCTCGCTACGGTTTAACGAAAACGGGTGCGCTACTTCGTCGTATTACTGTGAACATCACTGATACTGCAGGCTTCAGCTTGTTCAGTATATATGCCTATACAACATCAGAGTACGCATTCCGGTTGATCTTTGATTAAGTACTGAAAATAGTCTAGTCCTTCTATTGATGAGACTCCCATCGCCGAGAGCGAGCGATTTGATGTACAGCGAGTGGATACGATTGCGCGAATGACTAGCTCCTCCTTGTCGTCCTCGTTCGTCAACTCGCTTCCTATTGAATTTAATGTGTCCACTGATCGCACTGCAGAACTTCTGAAGCTACAGAATACACCGCCACCGCCATAGCAGCTTCTTCGGGAGGGAGTAGTATCCCTGTCGGCGCTATTATCGGAGTCACCATAGTATCGGTCATTTTCCTCACTACTAGTGCCCTGCTGCTCTACCTATTCATCCGGGATAGAAAGGAGCGCGCGCAAAAACACTCGGACAGCGAATCCAGTCTCAGCCCCCGCCCCTCGGAGAAAAAGGGCGACCATGACGTAAAACCAGAACGCGTCGCGCGGCCAACCTTGGCGCCGCACCCTCGGTCTGTTCGGAATTCGCTGATTTCTTTGGAGGCCAGACAAGCTGCCTTACGAGATTTGAGAGAGCAAATCGGATCCCTCCGCCGGAGCCTTGCAGGTGCTTTCAAATACGAATCTCGGGCCGAACATGGGGAGAGGCTGGGTCATGAGAAGAGTGACTCGCTAGGGAGCCAGTTCCGGTTGTGGGTGGATCGTGTGAACCACGAGTCCCCGCCACCAGAATACCTGTCCCACAGGTCCTCTGTCGGTGTAAGCGGGACGTGATGCGATTGTAATTTATTGATATCTTTGTTTTATTTCTGCATTCGCTGGACAGCGTGTGCGTAATCTTGAGATTGTATACCAACTGGATCGTGTACCGGAGACGCGTTTTTACTATTGTATATCAAATGACTATTTGGACCGTGATGTAACGATAGCGTGTGATGTAACATTTTCAGAACGACCATCATGTGCATTAACTGCCTAATAGCATTGGTACTCGCTGCCATCGTCGAAGATGTTCGAATCAAGTTGCATTATATATACACCATTCAATGTAAACTGATCTCTGCATGCGGTTTCAGAAGCATATGACGGTGCCGGCACCATAACCGTAATTCGGCTGGGCTTCTTCCCATTGCTTAACGAAGAGCCATCGTGACTGCATCGTGCGACTCGGACCTTCTACATATCTAGTTGACTATTTCAGTCATCGATGGCTACGTTATCTCTATTCACTTGCTGCCATGATGTGGGAGCTGGTTTTGCTTTGCTGTGTCGTCGCAGGTCTTTTCGTTCTCTATTTGCATTCACGTCGGGTGTTAAGGTCTGCTTCCACCGGGTCCGCCTGGTCATTGGTTGTTAGGGAACGAGATCCCTACAAAGAGGTGCGCGATTTAGAAATGTGATTGTTATCGTCACTTATTCTATTAGGTCTTTCTTAAAGTACAACGAATGGACAAGGGAATACGGCCCAGTTTACTCGCTCACTCGGTTTGGAAAAGTGTACATAGTCATTGGCGGATACGATGTGAGTTGCTTCTCGTTGAGGCGCTAATCTATGATTTAATCCTCATAGGCTGCCGTGGAGCTTATGGAGAAAGGCGGGACACAAACTTCCGACAGGCCAAGAGCTATTGCTGCTTCTGATACATTCTCAGGCGGCCTTCGGGCTATCCTACTGAATGATACGCCGCGGTGGAGGACTCTGAATAGGCTAGTTTCTCATCTTGGATGTATGCTAAGCTCACGCTGATGGATATTTGGCTAGGGCATTCCACTCGCACTTGAAAACCAATAGGGCGGTGGCTTATGAGCCTATACAACTCTATCATGCGAAGAGATTGATCCTGAATATCCTTGAAAGTCCGGACAAGTTCACGACGCACACGAAGACGTAACTGTTTCGCTCATCCGCCAGGCCTTGGCAGCGCTGAATGTTTCCTCGATAGATTTGCGGCATCTGTGATCCTTACACTCACGTACGGCAAAACGACGCCTACGACTTTTGAAGATCCTGATCTTCAAGACATAATTCGAGAGGGAAATCGTTTTCGCATGGCAATTGTACCTGGAACCTATCTTGTCGATACGTTTCCGATTCTTCGATGGGTACCTGGGTATCTTTCGGAGCTTAAAAGATGGTATCGTGATTCAGTGGAGGTGAATCGTCGATGTTTGGGCAATGTCCAAATAAAAAGAGTCGGTATATCCACTACTGATTTTTATGTAAGATATTCATGTGCGTGTTCTAGGACGCTGGGGAGGACGTTCCTCAATGTTTCGCGACGGATCTGTTGGATAACAAGAAAATGTCTTTTGACCAGGCCGCATTTCTTACTGGGTCGATGTTCTCCGCTGGAGCTTCTACGGTACGACATCTACTTCTAGATGTTGACTGATCGCTAGAAAGATCCTATAGACGGCAGCTGCAATGGTATTCGTTATCATGGCTGCTGCTTGTTTTCCTGATGCTGCGAAGATTGTCCAGAAAGAGATTGATGACACCGTTTCTCACGGCAGATGTCAGTAATGTCGACAACTTGGATAGAATATTTACTGATATTGTTTTGAGCAGGTCCGACATTTGAGGATCGAGAGAAGCTTCCGCAAGTTATGGCATTTGTTTTTGAGTGCTTTAGATGGTACGCGTGTCTTCCTGAAGGTCCATATGCATGAAGTGACGACACGCTCTGAAGGCGACCGTTGGTTCCAAGTGGTACGCGAGCATCAATCATTGCAATTGCGATAGCTGATCGTTCAGTAGGAATTGCACATGCTGCTTCCCAGGACATTACATGGGTTAATTTCTTTCAACTTCGGGTGCAAGGTATTGATACTACTCCTCAAATAGCAAGGCTATGTTATTCCTAAAGGAGCGACAATTATCGCATCCCCTTGGTATGTTACCGTTCTCGGGCTTCTGAATGTGTTATACCAATACCGGAGTGGTTACTAGGTCAATCTTTCGTTCTCCTGACATCTTTCCCAATCCCGAAGAATTCGATCCTCAGAGATGGATCATGGACGGACAAGTAAGAGAAGATATCAGACAATTTGTTTATGGGTTCGGTCGAAGGTATGGTATATTCTGCGTGCTTGTCCTTCAGGTTGGTTGACAATTCGTTCTTGTTATAGAGTTTGTCCTGGGTCACGCATTGCTAACAGGTGGGCCTTTTGTGTGTCTATGCTAATTGGAGGTGACAATATTTGTGTTGAAGGTCGTTGTTCATTACGACAGCGCTACTTTTGTGGGCATTTGATATTGTCGCGACTGAGAAAATTGATTCGAATGCCTTCGCTGATGAACCCGGGATGTTTCCGGGTAGTTTTGGAGTACGGTTTGACTTGCGGTTTGGAAAGGAGAAAGAGGATTGGGTTAGGTCATTGATGATGAAATGATTGCTCTGAGCATTGGAGATGCGACGATGAAGGTTCTTCTGCTCCCTTGAAATGTCGGGGGGACAATACTGAGACGAATGCATGATGTTCATATCTAGGGAGTAGCGGTGAGATGGGTGAACACTTGTCCATACAATTTAGGCATTTAGTAAAGAAAACGCTCAGCAGGATTGACAATCTCTTTGTATTCCATACCTATGACATAGCAAGCTGCCGGCCATCCAAAAGCAACACCTCACGTTGATTGTCTATTAATGAAAATGGGTATCTAAGTCATCTGCCTCCTTACATCATTGTAATAAGTGACATGGTTGTCGGGAAATGTATTGTCTATATTTACAATAGTGCTTCTTTATGTCCTTCCCCAGAGGTTAATCTCGCACTTCCATATAGATCATCTGCTTACATATAGAGTCTAGCTTTTCTTGTACATCTGATCAAGGTCGTCTGATTGATTTATTATAAATGTATGACACAGGTATTTGAGCTTGTGGCACATTGCCGGCCCTTCAATCTCTAGAGGAAGATATTCTTGGACAGATGATTTCATTCAATAGGCCTAAATCATGCTTCAACAGGCCTCTAAGTGACACATGGATCTATCCAATTGAGGTATCATCAAGATTCCATAATGAATCTTGACTAGGAACTATGTTGAAATACAACAAGATGATAATGGTATGAATCTAATAGAAATGGAATATTTAAAAAATATTAAAAGGTTGAGAATAATGCATATAGGCCTGCCTACAATATATATACTACTATATCTAAATGAACAATGCAATAACACCTTGGTAAAAGTCTTTATCACTTAGACTTCATGTAAACTCCTCACACTATGTCAACAAATGCACCCTGTCCTGTCTCATGCTCCTCTCTGCCAACTTCCTGAATTTCTTCACCAGAGATATCTGGGAAATATCCTTCTGTATGTGATACTGCTCTATCTTCCACATCTGGGTCTATGGTGCCATAGCTCTGATCCTCAGAGTGATTGCCAAAGTTAATGGATGATGAGATGCTTCCTTTCCAGGACTCAGCAGGCCAAGAATGTCCTGCAGCAACTTGCCCAACAATTAAAGTAGGAGCAACTCCCTGTAATAATATGAGTATTAAGCTCAATATCTGGAAGAATAAAAACAAAAACATACTCATGCAAACCGTGCCAGACTATCAATGTATTCTATGCCATTATTGTCAAGGGCAAGGGTGACAATATAGAGAAGCAGCATAATGTTATAGAGCAGATAAGATTCCACAATAACTTCAATAATTCTTCAGAATCTTTGAATACCCATTCCTTCTTGACCAACTCTGATTATCCGGTATATTGTCAGTCCTGTAGAGAGGAGAGATCCAACCAGAATCAACGATAAGTAGATAATCATGAAGAGACCAGAATTTTCAGATGAAAGGGGTCCTGATATATCTGTTGGAGATTGAAAGACAGAGTATAACTCAAGAATCTTCATTGCTAAATTTCATATAAGCATTAAAAAACAAAGTTTAAAGTTGATAGCACCTAGTCCTGCTAGAAAAAATAAAGCTGGTAATATGACAATCCACCAATTTTGTCCCCAAACAATCCAGCATCTCCATATCTAAAACAATTTATAGTGTCAACATTTCATTAATGATAATAATGACAAACCATAGATCCATCTGTGATTGATGTGCAAATCAAACTTGAAATCTCCAGTAGCCATGTGCCCCAGTCAGAATTAGAATGTGGTAATGTGGATGAATATACTGTCCAAAAATTCCACCCATTATCTATAAAGGACTGTTGTTGAAGTGACCAATAATATCCAGCAACCAATATATCAAGAATATAAAGAATGAGAATTGCAAGTGCAGGTGTTTACTGTGGTAGAAGTGTCTGATAGGAGTTTGTGGGGCACCATAGCATGTCTAGCTAGTCCTTGATTTGTATCTTTTGTAGAAACTGTGTTATCATATAAGCAGTGAGAATACACCTATTTAATAAAAGTATCACATACAAATAGTCCACATTGTGATAGCAAATATTCCAGTGTATATTCCTGTGCAAGGTCCTTGTTAATATGGATTATAAGCATTGCAGACATAGTATATATACCTGTACAGAACATATTCAACAACATACCATTGAGATTATCTTGATTCACTTGCAACATCATCTGTTTATCTGTAGCTGAGATGTCCAGGGGAATGTCTGGTATTGATACCATATTATCAAGAGAAAGCAATAGAGTATTGAATGAGGGCATAAAACATAGATGTCCCTCTTTTATATAAATAGAGTCACATATTGACTGGATGATGCACATCACAATCAGCTGTGAAACCTGCATATTAGTCTATGCATTATGAAACAATCAACATGGAAGCTAAGTCCATATTGAAATCACATTCTATATTAAACCGAGGCAGCTACCCCAAGTGAGCCTATGACATCTACTGGGATAACATATTGTGCATAAAATGCAACTCAAAAAGAACAATGTTCACATTTCTTGAGATTCCTGTGTACAGGTGCAACAACCAAATTTCATTATCATCTCAGTTTCCAGGAAATCCATGTGGATGATATCATAACTAGGATCAAAATGTTCTTCTATAGTCATGGCTCTGCCCATCTATAAATGTAGATGTACAGGCATCAGCATGGGCAGCCCATCAGTGCTATTAACATTCATCAAATGTTAGAAGACACATCTTTGTATTACCAAAACAAGGAGTAAAGGTCCATAACATCTCAGACAAAATGGCCACTGAACCATTTCACCTCAGCATGTCTCAAAAGATACACACATGGTTGTTCATTCTTCATCACACGAAACACGAACACCCAAACTTGTTACCAAAACGCCGAACAGCACCATGCCAACTGGACCTCTCCTCACCCCATCCTCAGCACCCCCACTCCAAAGACACATCCCCCAAGGCTTGCTCCCTCCACCAGCTGTCGAGGCTGCAACCACCACCTCCGTCATCCCATTTGGCACCACGCCCTCCTCCGTCGACACGTACACAGGCCCCACGATAGCTGGCGTCTCTTCCGCAGTGTACTCCTCATAGCATGGCGCCTGGACAGGGTTCGCTCCAGGTAGCGTCGAGAGGTTTCCCGTCACTATATGAGCCTTCAGACGATGGCAAGATAATGGAGGGAGGATGGAAGACGTACCGATCTCATCAATGGTATGCGACACATAGCACCTCGCATCTTGGTCGATGGTGAACACCCCGGCCGTGACGCAGCATGAAGGGTCACCATACGGGTTGCAGTGGCACATGTTGATGGCTCTCTGAAGTACACCAGCCTCCCACCCATTGAAGAAATCAGCATGGTAGCCATATCCTGTCAGGTCACCACTCGAGAACCTATGAGCCAATGAACATCAGGTCCAGAGAGTGAGAAGGTCGAGACAGGGGCTTCACATGAAGGGCTGGTGGGGCATCATAGCCTCGTCTCACTGGTCCTGGAATCCCTGTGTCATCCAGTATACCTGTATGACTCTAGATGTCATGATAAAGGAGGGGAGTAGAGGGGTGAAAATACCTCCATGAAAATCTGAGGAATTGTCACTGGGTAGTTCAGGTCACTGCACATCCCATTGTCTGGTCCAGTCGGGGGGAACGCAACATGAGATTTGTGGTTGTCAGAATCCATGTTCTATGATATTGTTAGTCAAATAATTTTTCTGTCAGGAAGTATCCACACCTTTCCATCCCAACAACTTGGAAAGTTCTGGTTGACGCATTCGCACATGCTGAGAATATGGTGAAAATGGGTGTACAATTTGTGGCCGTATCCCAGACGAGCAGTCCTGATTCACTGGAGGCTTGTTGTACCTGGTTGACATGCCATTAAAGTTGAGGCAAAGAAATGTGATAGCTTGTTGTGTGAAGCTGGATGTGTTCAGAGTGTGGAGGCTCAGATCTCCTAGATGGTGGGTTAGAAAGTGAGTACCAGACAGATGGTAATGTACCAGAGATCATCCTAAACTGTAGGGCATGTCAACATCGAGCACAGGAAGGCAAAAAACAGGACCAACATCATCAGGAAATGGGGTCATCATGGAGGAGTTGTCGCTAAAGAGGTAGTCTGTATGTGTTTTAGCAGGAGAGTTTTCGAGAATGAGAACGAACAGTACATCTGGAGCAAGATTGAAAAGAGTGTGTTCATGTAATCAGAGAGTACACACATCACAGCACTCCCATTGACAGTGACAAACGATCCATCTCTCCTTCTGTGCACAAAGAGTCTGTATCTTATTCTCATGAGAAGAATATGTGACAACTTACTGCCAATAAAGTTGCTAGGGCAAAGGATTAGAAGAGACACATTGCGACACGCGCAAAGATGTACTGGATACCAATAGCTACCCTTATCCTCCTGCACAGGTTTTGACGTGCACTTGCTTCCCTGGAGATCTGCCATCGACAAATTCAAGCTAAAACTGCTTCCTCCTAGCACTACACACGCTGTCAAAAACGGCTCAAACAGAGATGGATCGCACATGGATCGCACCAGAATGAACGTGAGAGCCGACTGTGCTGGGATATTGGATGGGATCCATTCGTTGTATGGTCACAACATTATCTATGTTGTGAAATGAGCTTGCGACGCATCGGAAATATAATCCAGAAACGGACTTGCAGCCATTAACCAGTATGGCCAGACGTTCGGGATGAACAGGCACAGCGGAAGGAAAACGAGGGACAAAAGTAACTTTGACATAACGAAGCAAGATAGGGAGGGTAGAGAAGATTTCAAGGCATGGCATTGCAACTGTAAGAGCGCGTGGCGACCATGTGGGACGAACAAAAGCTAGAAATTAACGTTGTGACTCAGTATGGGAGGTATTTCCCACGTACAGCCCACCCATGTAAACCATTGAGATCGCTTGCGGTCTCTCTTTCACCGCATTGACAACCTCTGACTGTTTGCCTTCGCTGACTTTCCTCATTCACACTAAAATCTCTTATTTCCCCTTCATCCTACGAAAATGACGTCTTCCTTAATATCTCTTCCAGTTTCGCTGTGCTGATCCTTCTCTTTTATAGTATATGTCAACTCGCTTCTTGGTACGTACATCCCCCGATCTCCCCAAGTCCGTGCCTCGGGGTTCTGCTGCGGATAAAGTCGACGTTATATACTTCCAACCTCCTTTTATTTGACATAATCTGATATATGCAAGCCTATCTTAATAATTGAAAGACTATCGAACAGCTCATAAATTTTGACGGTATCCACGAATCTCGATGCTCGCCATGTAACCTTCAGTACCCACGTCGTATGTCACTACCTCCTCGTCTCAACATACCATCGACTGTATCGTATTGTCCGCTATGATTCACAGTAATCGATATGCCGACCCTCCAAACCATGAGCTTCAAGATACATAGCATGTCCACCTCGAGAGAAGTCTTTAACAACCACCCAACGGCCTCAGCTTCAATTATTGATCTACCTCAGTCCTTCGCCAATCCTTCATCTCATCGCGATTCCGCATACCGAACGGGAAAGGCCGTTCGGATGAGATACTCTAGATTCATGCACAAAGCAGTCGATTCTCCATTGACTATCTAATAGATTGAATACAAAACTATCTAGATCTGCTTAACTTAACAAAGTCTACAGCCGGAGATTACGGATTTCTACGAAGAGATCCGGAGAATGACATCATATTGTCGATACGGATGCTAAGTGCTTATTCAATCGGCAGGCACTTGTGGGGGAGCCAAAATCGATGACGAAAGATCGCCTCTGCAGAATCAAGGAAACCGATATGGTAGTCCAGAGGACCCACATCAGAGGAATTGTCCTTCTGCCGGTCCGTACCCAATAAAGGTGAGGTCGCACATTTTAGTAATTTCAGGGATACAACAAAGCGTAGATCGTCGGGGATGGTCATCTCACAAGGAATACATATCACGTAGATCCAAGATCGGTATCAGAAGCGAATAGACGTTATTCGACCTGAGGTGCCGTGCGACGTGATCTGCATGGAGGAGATGCACAAGGAAGAGAGAGCAAGGGAATACGAATTTCTGGGGTGGCTCGAATGAAAGGGGAGGAAGGACTCCGAAAACTGGACCGGGCGGTGATACACTTGTGCGTCACACACCTTGAAAACGCCACAGAACGCATAGAAGCAAATTAAATCATCGACCTGCATGACAAAAGTAGGTCCATCCAGTGAATTCCGATAAGTGGCGCTAGGATACTTATTTCTACTCACCTGAAAGCTACATTAACGTCCCTTAGGCAGACACAAAGAACATCGTTAAGTCTGAAAACAGTATGATCAGAAACAGAAATACAATTCAACGAAACGACAAGGACGATAATAAAAAGATGTTATCGGGTGCCGCGATATCTGGATTGGTTACGAGATACACCTTCCATCGTGTTCAAACTTAAATCATATTTATCATCACTTGATAGTTGATTTATCCTTGTATCCTGAACGGGAATAAAGAATTGTATTAGCTCAATGGAGAAGAAGGAATAAGAGTGAGTGCTGAACACCGCGACTTCCTGGACTGCATAGGAAGATGATTCTTGACCAGTGTGCTTGTACCCTCTGCTTTGCTATGTATGAACGTAAACAATCCAATGGACCTGTAATTAGAGGCATGATACAAACTTCTCACTGCTGTTACATAGAAGGGATATGGCTTTACTAAGCAAATGCAGGGTGAGTATTGTCATTACCAAGGCTCTGACGTGCTCTCCAGAGTAACGGTATCCTTTCAATATAGTCAGCAGGAATAGAAAGAGCCTTTGTAGTCACCTGACAACAAAGAAAACAAAACCCATTGTCTGCGCCTTTATAAACGCTACGCCCCAGAGTATGAGGTTTCCGTACCCTCTTCTACCACCCAGTACCTTCTCAGTGCACCTCCCCCCAGTGTTTACCTCTACTAACCCACCACAGATGCCTTTTACCGACGTCTTCCAACCTCGGCAATTTGAGCCACTCGCAGTCCACTTCCATATATATTCACAAGTGCATCAGGCGGTATTGTTTTTTTCCACCTTGACACGACTCGCTTCTGAAAGGAGTAACAGAAATGTATTGCCACCATCGCCACTACCTGAACTCTTCTATCGATTGGACGACTGGGACACATTAGACACGGTATACGGTCTGGAATATACGGACCAAAATGAAAACTTTCATCCTTCCGTGTCACCTCTGGCAATCACTGATGATGATCAGGAGCTTGGTAGTGGGTGTTCTCAAAATACAACCGTCGCGCTTGAAGGAGCCACACCAACCATACCAACACCGACCTCATCATTGTCCTCAGACCTCCAAGTCCTCATTATCCATGCCCTAGTTTCAATACCAGGCAGAGAGCTCTAGCTCCAGCAGCTCTTCACAACACACAACAATGCATAACAGTAGCAAGACTGCTAACCACCTTGTCTTTGAAAACAAGTAAATTCCATTGAATCGGGTATCCTGCCACTCACCGCATTCCATCTGCTAGTAGCTTTGGAGATCTCCGCCTCGATGTACCTTCGCTACTTGATCCCCAACTCGATACTTCCACTGATGCGGAACCAGTGCCGTCCACATCCTTGTGAGTTAAAATTGGGTGCAGATATCCGTATTGCTAATGCAAATTTAGTGTACACTGCAATCGTACTGTGGTACCGACAGCAATGGACCGTCACATAGATGGCAGAATAACTTCTTCTAAAATAGGAATACCTTTCTCATTAGTATAACGACTCCGAGTCTCTGGGTGACTTGAAATGATAGAACGAACCATTGATATCACCCATACGCAGACAGCTAGCCCCATGCGAAGACCCACGTCCAAACGAGATTAGAAACCCTTGAGGCTGTCAAAGTGGGCAATGCAAGAGGCATATACACACCAGAGTGAGCCGTGAGGGAGGCCCAGCACATTTGGGGATCTTCGTAAAGGATTTTGATGAGAAGCACCCTCTCAAGGAATTGCTCTGCCTGGAGGCGCCTCGGAGTACCCAGAAGATTGTAAGGATTTTCTATTTGTGTCCGATGTTAGGTATGAAGATGACGACGCGATGGGAAATCTGTGCATAGTCGAGGTAGAATTTATTTTTAGGCTATATGTAAAACTTTCTTACACAAAACTACCCTCACTACTAATGATATCCAACATGTCACTCTAACAATTTCCCAGTTGATATCACTGCAAAAATGATCCGGTTTCATTTGGTGCTAGTTGGTACTGAAAAGGCAGGAACTCACTCCGCACTTGATGGCCTAAACTAGCAGTGCTGGACTGAGAACAGTAGAAGAATATACAAAGAACAGTGTGTTGGCATGGCGCAGTGATCTCATCTAGGCAAAAGTAGACCTTGTTGCGATGCGAAAGCCTTAGACGATCTAGGAAGGAAGTTGGAAGGAAGTTTTTCAGGGGACGAACACGAAAGGACTTGCCCTCAAGAGCATGCAATGATATTTGCCGCCTGATGTCGAGATCAGGCTCCACTTTTAATCAGGGAATCGCGGCTTTTCAGCCCTCCCAGGACGCCCCGCCATGTACTCATGGCGAAGTACCTCATTCGCACGACGCATAAAAAACTCGAACCTTGTTTCATCGCTACTAGGCCTCTCGTGTGTCTGGTCCAACCGACCGTGAAGCTCCTCCGATGGATATGCATGCCTCTTTCCTTCCATTCTTCTCCATGTGACCTGCTCACCATCTTACGGCGCAGACTCGCTCTCCCATTCGTAGAGTTCGCGCTTATACCCCAGGTCCCAACAAACTGGATGGCTCACTAGCATCTGAACGAATGGGCCCGCCGACCTAGCTTGGACGCTGTTCTTCATGAATACCTCGGACACCACGTTCTGACTCAAGGCAGTACTCAGGGATACTGTGGACCCTCCTCCGGAAAGAACGACGGCGAAGCTCCCTGTGTTTTCGGAAAATGGGTACGTCGCAGAAATGGGTTGTGGTTGCATTCTTTTTGGCTGACTGTCGTTGATCGGCATATTTTGAACGCCGTACTTGGGGGGTGAGTGCTAGCACGTTGGGTGATACGTGAAGCTGATGGTTTTCTTTTGTTAGTAATGTTGACTGGGTAATCTCTTGGAGCGGTAGGTTTAATATCGCGCAGAAGAAATCATTGTGACGGATTTACACATAGTTTGGAAACCAAAGGCATCTTGAAGGAGATATACTGGTGAATGTTGAAGGTTTTATAGATATCTGGTTTTTGAGAGAATTGTAGGGTCGGTTATGTGAGAGATGGCAATCCCTGTTGTCGATGCGAACAGACATTTGGGAATTTATTTTGTACTCATCCGGTGCATCCTTGATTCATGGATATTAGTCAAACATTCTTTATACTTGGCGATAGATGGGCATCGAAATCCAATCTTCTCCCAGCCCATTCACGAATAGACAAACAAATTTTATGAAGACACATATTTCAATTGATTGTAACTAACTTGTACAACAGGGCAATTTTGCTACTGTATTCATTCCATCATACTTCGAAAGGACTAGTGGACATCTACGAGGGACAATAAGCAAAGTTAAACATCCTATGCAGGAATTGACTCACCGACGTATTCAACTCTACTTTCTCCCTCAAGCGACAGTCACAATGGGCGCATGGAGTGGGACATCTGCTCCGATGGGGTAGTCCGCACTGAACGTCACGTTCGTCTCCGGCCTGAAGATAAGACAATGAGTCGAGCCTCCAAAATGGAACATTCCCATCTGATCTCCCTTCTTCAGTACCTGGCCCGCCTGGACAGTGACCTCACACGTGGACACCTCCGCCATCCCCACAGCGATGAAGCACATCAGTCCAATACTCGCGTTGTTCGCCTGGATGAAGATAAGTGCACGTGCAGCGACAGCGGTGATGAATCCCTGAGAGAGATCCGGCGCGCCTGGGTCCGGGGTGGGGAATCCCATCGCAGGAGACTCAGCATAGTATGTCCCGGGGACCATCACTACCTTCGTAACCGTGCCGTCCACCGGGCTGTGCCACCTGTGGTATTTGGTCGCGCTCAGGAACGCCTGGTACACGCTCCCCCCGACGAACTGAGGCGCGAGCACGTCGTTGTTGAGCATGTGGTTCAGCGAGTACGGCTCGCCCTTGAGCCAGAAAGTGTCGAGCGCATTGATATTCGTAGCGGTGTTATACACGGTGGACTCGCATGCACTGATAACGACGCTGTCGTCGTCTGGGAACTGGATGGGGCGCACACCTGGCTGGAAGAGACGCGTGAAGAAATCGTCCCAGGACGTGAAGCCGTAGTACTGCGCGTTGGGGTCACAGACATAGGTCGTCGTAAAGTTGGGCATTGCGGCACTCGCAGCGGGTCCGAACCACCCAGTCGTGTCGGTGGTGAGGACGTAGCACGACGCAGAAGATGTGAGGAAGGCACTCCAGACGTCGAACATACTCTTGAACTGGGCATTCACCTTGTCGTTAGTGAACGCGCTCAGCCCGGCGGGTGTGCCCATAGGCCAGTCGAGGATCGCATTGATCGGGAACCCGACCAGGCCTACCTCGTAGTCAGTTTCTACAAAACTGGGCGCTTCGGTAATGATTGTATTGAATAAAGTCAACATGGTAATGTAATCGCGGATCTGGGATGCAAGTACAGTTCAGTGAGCCGTGAGGCGAAGGCAAAGATGGCCAGGTACGTACCTGTGGATCTCCAGTCGGATCATTGTCGTAAGGAGGCTTGGTCGGCACCTGGTCGAACATCTGGTGGAAATCCATGTAGATTTCTGCATCCTCTTCAATCAGGTTTTGAAAGTCTTGGATCACAGGCAGGAACGGTTGCGGGTCGTCGGCAACTTGGGCAAGCTTCTTAGTGACCCACTGTCGGAGAACTCGCTGGTCGCGGGGCAGCCAGCCACCAATTCTGTGGGGAACGGTAATGGACATGGTTGTTCTGCAAGGGTCGTACAGTGAGCTGGAGTACTCGGGTAGAGAGAATATGTGGCTAACGAGATATATGATTTGTTGTGAGCTGAGTGTGAAGATAGAGCTTGAAGACTCTGGCTAGCATACGAACGCCTTTATATATGCACCATGAAATTCTTTTATTATTTAAATCTTGTCCAATGAATCGTTATTAAATCACCTGAATGGACGCAGTATGGACATATCTCACCGCCGTCCATATTCTCCGGGGCCAAACACAAGTCGCGAGTTCGGAAGCCCCTTGTATGTTCAGTGTGCAATGGAGCATCTATACATGAAATAACACTGATGGATGAAACTAGGGTACCGAAAATAGTCTCTCACCACATGACGTAGCCCTAGCAGCATACATAGTTCCTGTCAAAATCGAAATGAATTGCCTTCGACGGGACAAACTGCGTGTAAGAAATAGAATGTACGAGCCTCGTTAGGCAAGTGAGGAGATGCGATGAAAACTTGGTGTTGCTCGCCGTTGGTACATCTTTGAACGGACAGGCCTAGTATGTCGCAATGACGGGGCATTGAATCGTTCTAGTAGGGAAAATCACTTCACAGACGAGATTCAATCCCTAAGCAGAACTCGACAATACGCACCCTACATACCCTCCCAGTGTTAGCACCGCACACGTTTGTGGTAGTACCCTAGGGTTACAAGCCCCGTGCATCTCATTCAGCACCTCACTGGTCATGTCATACGTCTCGTACTCAACTGTGGAAGCTTGGTCGAGTGAATAAAGAGGCTTTCTTGGCATTGCTCCCACGTGGGGCGGTGTGAGGGAACCTTAGTGCACCTACCAATGGACTCGAAGAATGTGTAGTGATGCCGACATTGCTGTTAGTACTATCGGATACCACGGAAAACACACAATGGTCATGTGACAACATGATTCATGTCTGGCAGGGAGAATAAAGGCACCGTACACGGTTTATTAGCTCCATGCGATGTAGGTCAGAGACTTCTGCGACGGCGATCTTAGCGAGTGATGGATACCGAATGGAGGACATCCATGGCTCGTACCATCTAATACGTTTTGAGCGATCTTCAGAAAGGAGGCCACACTGAGGTCGAATGGTGAATTGGTCTGCTTCAGGACGACGACTGTATTGGCTGATTCTCGGTACAAATAAGCTAGTAAACAAGGCTGAGAAGGCTTGGTTCCGTTAGAATGGGACCATTGGCTAGATGGTGTGTTAGTGCACGAATAACAATGGAGATCGGAAGGAGAGAACGTCACAAGTTTCTTCATCCACTGGTGCTGTGCCCCAAACCACAAATGCCATTCTTCGCTGAGACTGCTGCACTAGGTACGCTTGTCCCGGTGAATGAGGCACGGGACTCCAGGACAAGAGAATCACTGTATAAGGCTGGAGCACATGAGGAAATAGCCATTCAATCACATCCAGAGCGGGCCTAGTGCAAACGGTAGAGGTACATTCTTGTTATCGTCGAAGAACGGTACAGCCGATATCTTGACAGCGTTCATGGAAGTATCCCATATTCAATGAGCCCCCGTTGATAGATCGGGCGGCGAAAGTAAAAGAAAATGTTTTTCCAGGGTCATAAGAGCCCGCTGCGAGAAAGATCCTTCCGGTTGCAAGAGAACAATGAATGGTGGACGTCGAAGAGAAGTCTACCCTGAGTTGAGCCAAACAAGTTCAGTGACGGAGGATATATGCGGATAGGTAGACCTTCGTACTGAATGATAGATATCCTTGAACATCACCGGCACCACCAAAGCGAATACAATTCCACGTATAAGCCGAGCAAGGACCGTGTATCGTGGTTGATGAGGGGAGCACTGACTTGAGTTCATTGTGCGTGTACGTAGGATGTTGTATAGTCGAGCCATACAGGTTGCAGATCACATTTTGGTATTCCATGGACCCAAACGCCCCCAGGTCGAGGTGACTACTTCGGTCTGAGGTAGGAGAAAGATTCTTGCCATAAACACAAAGCATGCATATAAGTTCCGACCGTAGCGACGGAATGTGCGAGTCGGGGAACGTTTTCTAAAGAATGGTCTGTGGTAAGCGGCGAAAGGCACGAAAGCTTACGTACTCGTTGACGGAGTGAAACGGAAAATGATTCCCAGATCGGACCGAGCCGGATGTTGTTCGAAGCCTTTTCTGCTTTCATCATCACTAGGTCATCTCCTACCTTCTCGTCCAACATTCGATTAGGTCTCCGGGTTTACTCCGATACAAGCACATCTCAACAGGTGCTCTATGGTTTCCACACTTTGGGAGCCTAAGCATGGTCAATGTTAATTTTGTATGTTTCGTGACTAGATATGTACGTGATGACTGATTTCAGTCGAATTCTTTATACTGACAATGTATATCTCTTGAGACGCAGACGTCTTAGAGTAAGAGGCGCTCTTATCGCGTCCTTTTCCGCTCGTTTCTGCCTGTCTCCTTCGGCATACTCATTATCAATAAACGGGACGTGCGCGATTGACAACGATGAAAGCTGAAACTCTGTTGCCAAGTTAATGGCAGAAGTCACGGAACGGGCACGGCTTGTATATTCCATCTTGGGTTTGAGGAAAGATAAATTCTTGCGCACCGGATGAGACTCACTTTTAACACGCAATAGTCTCAACGGGTTTATCTTGCTGCCACTTGACGAGTTCCCCGTCGAATTGGCAAGGTATTGGTACTTGATATTGTTCTCTACCGACGGGATCTTCAATCTCTAGGCGGGTGCTGCATTCATGAGGGCGTCTTGCTACGAATGACTGGGACTGATTCATCGGTGATGAAAACGATCGCTTGTTCTGTCGTATCGCGGCGAGGTTCTTTAGATCCGTCATACTTCCTCGAAGGCGGATGCCGATTGACTCGGTGTTGTAGTCGAACTTATCACCGGGCTGGTGATTTACCCGATCTCGTCTGGCAAACACCGTTTTCCAGAGTGCGAGTAATGCACCATATCAAAGTCGTAGAACGCCAACTTGGACTTGAGGGGTATTTTTCACAATGCAGGCGAGCATAGCTTACCGGCCAAACCCGGGTCCCTCTGGTAAATCCGGATAAATAACGTCAACATATTCATTTCCACCTATCAAAAAGCAACATTGACATTCTTTATGCCTGTACAAATAGCATCGTCAATTCTGAAAGCGATATAATAAGAAATGAACACGGTGCAAGGAAACGATGATAACAGACTCGGACAAAAGTTATCGCGTAACGTAATATTTGCACCTGGTCGGCACCACCGGACTCACTCCCCATGTGTTAGCCAGTTGCACTCACTGCGCTTTCCGTGATATCTACGCAATGAAAGCCTTCAGTCTGAGTTTCCAGCCCTTGCCGGGACCCGAGCCACAGCATTGCACTACTTTGACCACCTGCTTGTATAAGACACCGTGTTTGGTGGATATTATATTACCTTCTTCTCCGCGTCCAGCGCCAATAAGAACGTACATGTGCTTTCGCGATAATGACGAAGGCAAGACCGGCACCCCCTTAGGCCCGCGTTTCATACCAACGGTATCCAATCATTGGCCTTGAAACGATGATCACCAGGGTGTGGCGAATAGGAGGCTGTATCTTCGCGTACATACTTCGGAGTTAGCGGTGGAAGGGGAACTAGGTACAGCGCTGTATAATACCAAACGACCATCCATCGCCTTGCCTTCGGTACAGAGGCTCTCGGAATGAAGGCTCTTTCTCGAATCATTTTGGCAAACTCTTGTCGACCTATTCATTAGGACGTATTGAAGCTCAGCATTGAACCAAGATCAACTCCTGATGTACTGCCTCTATGCTACTGATGAAACAGAAACCCTTCCCTGCCCGAAGATCCTCCTGCTAATTTCTCAATGCCGTGATGGATTTACTATTAGTACCCTCCGTAAGCTAACCCTTGTAACGTCTGAAAGTTATTTCTCGCTCTTTCGACCTCGTACCATAGAATGACGTCCCAGATTTCCAGCTCCACACCATCGTTAGGAATGACCCTCGGTGCAGTTTACGTTGGCGCTTCAGTCGCCTCGATGTGAGCAACCTTAGTCTTCGGCCTGGCCATTCCTGACTTTTTCTATCCTCAACTCGCAGCTTATTTGGCATAACCAATTTACAAGCGGTCATATATTACAGGAAATACCCAAATGATTGGTGGGTATACCGGTTTTCGGTACGTCGGCGTCCAGCCAGCACTGCATACGTTGATTTATCAATATTCCTTCAATAGGTTGCCATTTTATGGTGAGTAGATCACCTTTACGAGAACTTGAATTGGAAATAGAAGGCGTTCTTGAGGACTTTCGATGCTCTTCATGTCGCGCTTGGTACACATGCATTGTATCACTATCTCATCGACTTTTTTGGCAATTACGTCGCTCTGAATAATATTGTATGGTATGTCGCAAAATTAAGACATCAGGGGCTCTGACCATCCCCCCTCCCGGTTCAGGAGCTTCAAAGTAAGTATTTTCAGAGCGTTGTGATTTCTGCAGCCGCTTAAATAAGGACTCGTATTCTCAGCTTCAAATTTTGTTCAACGTAAGTCTGCAAGCTGCGGGCGGTCCTCAGGCTGACCTGTAATCCTCACAGATGGTCATCATTATCGGGGTCCAAGCGTATAATCCGTACATATCTCTTGATCGGAATGGCATACTGATATGCGTCACGTATAGCATATACACTGTTAGGATTTGGAGACGTTAGTTTCTTCCCTTTTCCCTTCCTAGATGTCAACATAACGGATTTATCTCACTTTTAGTCGGTCACCATTTTCACCAGAGGCTGCCATTGTTTGTGGTACGTGAGACTCCCATTCTAACTCGATTCGCTCCTGATGGGCAAAGCGCAGCTTCTTTGTCTCATCGTCGCTGTAGGTGTGTCGGATGATCATGAGAATATCGTTATTGTTTTATTCACAATGCGATTGTCCACCCACACAGGCACCGGAATCTGTAGGTCATCATTCTTTGCTCCGTATGTTCACTCATTTACCTTGGTTTCGCAGTTTCAGTATATGATTCGTATGCGCGTCATCAAATCCTTGTCCTTCATGGCTTACATGACAGGTGATAGATACTCAATATCCACTTTCCTATCGATAGTCGACATCAAGGTTCGAAGTCTGTCTCTCAGAGAAGACCTTGCCGACACATATTCCAGGTGTCAATCTACATTATATTTATCATGGCAGCATTTTTGGATCTCGTGATAGCCTTCTCAATGTGCTACTACCTGTACAAAAGTAGAGAGGCTTCTTCCTTCTCCAGGTGCAGTACTTCTGCCTCTCAAGGATCGCTCAGAACTGAGAAAGCGGCAATATTAGTACATCTAAAATCCTTCTGAGTCTAATGCGACTTGTCGTTATATCTGGATTGGCAACGAGGTATCCCGTTTATCTTTTATTTGAAGCTAAATCATACTGATTATTGTTTGATAGTGCATGTTCTTTACTGACACTCATCACTGTACGTCGGCCACTAAGGTTAATTTCCAATCTCATGATGAAACACAGTATCTCGCATTGCCAAACACTCTCATTTTCCTCGGCATCGATTTCATCCTGCCAAAATGTCGTCCAAATTCAATATCCCTTCTAATTGCGCAGTGTTGACTTCCTTTTCTCATAGTGTATATCAACTCTCTTCTTGCTATGTAGATCCTCCCATTGTTTCGATGTTGTCGGACACTGACGATCTCTAGGTTAAATTCCCGTAAGGAGCACAACATTCCCATAAACGGTAGACAATCTGGGGCCAAAGTCCTCAAGTTTGAGCCTCGGGGTTCTGGTATTGATACCGTCCACGTTGTATGTTCCTAATTTGAATTTAATTGAAAACAAATTTCACTTTTTTGCGTAGAACATGACTACCGAGATGCAAACCTTTCGGTCTTTGAACGACCCAAAGGAAGCCTTGGTATGAAGTCACCGCCAGATTTGAAGATATTTAAGATAGTGTCTTGCCGTTAATGTGGGTGCAACTAGCGCAAGGAGAGTGCACGAATTCGACTGAATGGATAGACATTACTCACTTTGATCATGCCAATGTTTGATTGCTGTGTAGATCAACATAATAGATGGCACGAAAGTCCATAAATCCATTTCCTTGTGAGACTCATTATAACGAGTATAACCGTCGAACAAGGATTTCTTGTCGTCCTTATTATGTACTATAGAAGAATAGGAGAGGAAAGAGTCTTATGCTGGAAACATTTAAGTTGAATCACAGACTCGGACGGTACTGGTGCCAACAAAAAAAAGGGCACAGAGAAAAATGCGCTCACCCCCTTGCGCTCATGCGCTCATTTACGCTCTCAGGAACCATCATTCGCGTTCGATCAGTATATTACTTGCGCTCTATGTATTATCATTTGCGCTCAACACCATAAATATACTATTTATTGAGTCCATTTGTATACACACAAGGCCTTTTACCTTCACTGAGTTGCTGACAGTTTTTACTTATAGTGTATTGCACTTTCTTTACCTGTCAGACAGTCTTGAACACGTGGCTTACGTGAGCGCTAGCGCTCACTGATGGTAGCATATGTACACTTGCGCTCACCTGGGAGCGCAAATGAAGCGCAAATGAGGGCATCATTGGACGCTAGCGCTCCCAAGTGAGCGCATTGCACGTTAATGAGCGCTAATGTGACAACTTTGTCACACTATCGAGCGCGTGCTAAAAAGAGTTTGTGGACCGATCATTAGCGTGTGATCGATCATGTGGTGTTTTCATGTTAATTATGATTTTGATAATTATATTTTCTATTTTTTCAAGTACGTTGGTCATGTCAGATATAATACATAGGTGTACAAAATAATTTGAATTCTATTACATCCATGTACCATAATTGCTAGCTGTCTCGTGAGCGCTTGTCACTGACTAGGTGCCATGGGTAAGAAAGTTCTGGTGGAGGATGTAAAAGTTAGATGGATGGATGGATAAGATAACGTAGCATACGCATAGGCCATCCATAAGCCATCCCTAGGCCATCCCTAGGCCATCCTTAGGCCATCCCTACATCCCTGCATCGTTATCGCTCCTTCGAAGATGGGGTAGGCACCATGTGGCTGTTGGCATGGCGCATAGATGATGGGAGTAGAGGGGGAAACTTATGACTTATTATCGACCAGTTTAAATGTCCGCCGGGGACGTCCGTGGGCTCTGAGCTTTGACCTTGCGTGACATGAGGTCACACGAGCGCAAATGACATCATATATTTGCTACCATCATTAGCGCTCATTCATTTGCGCTCACTTTGGGAGCGCTAGCGTTCGAGTGAGCGCTAAGCGCAAATAGGTGAGCGCTTTTTTCTCTCGGCCCCAAAAAAATTGTTTATGAGGAGTTATTTAAACAGATATATGAATGAAGCGTTTTCATGATCCAGCCTTGTAGATATGTAACTTCAATGAGAATCTAGAATTCTGGTGGAGTCATCGCGGATAAAGTTGGGACAAACATTAGTACTGCTATAAATCCTTTGCAAGGCCTGAACGTTTATCAACTTGTGCGATGGGGAGAGAAGTGCGCGGTACGAGAAAGGGTAGTGCTGCTACAAATAACTGACAGCACGACGGCGATCACTTGCTTGCGATGAACAATCACTTTGACGAACTTAATGGTACCCTTTTCTTACTTATTTTTGAGCTGTGATATCACCGTGCTCAATGAGCAAGAACTTCATCATTATCAATGTTGGACATCACGCGCACCATACGATCAGGTAAGTTTTCCTAGGAAGTGGATCAGGTTTGTCTTGAATACAAACGAGGACCGAATGCGACAAAAGCTAGCAACTGAGATGCATAGCAGTAGTTTTATCCCCTTGATAAGCATTTACTCAGGGAAGCTCATACTTGAACATCGCACAGGATCGTACAGCCTCCGGTCGATCAATATTCCCCGGATGATCAGGAACTTAGCAAGGTTCATTATCTCCGGGGATCAACCGCTTAGCCAATGAGGTGTTCGCCCACTATTTACATGAAAGACATCAAAGGATGTGACATGAGGGAATATTGTGATTGGTGTGTACCATGTTGGTATCACACGCATCGTCCGACAAGAACGATCATCAGGTGCGGTGAGGGATAAGCTCTAATTTTGTGTTCACCGGCCATAGGCTGGGGCTATTCACTTGAACAAGATGTCTTCCATCATTATACACAAAGGTATCAGCACATCTTGATGCTCCAGACTATGATGCTGTTTCAGATGCATCCTGCTGCAAGCCATATAAACCTGAGCTTTCCATTCCTTTCTCTCATCCTCGACTTCTCGTTGTGCAATGTCATCACAAATAGCCAGCACTGTACCCTCATTGGGACCAACGCTCGGTGCAGTTTATGTTGGTGCTACAGTAGCTGCTATGTAAGTTATCTTTATCCCTATTTGTGTTTTTACTAGAATATTCGTTGCAGATTGTTTGGAATTTCGAATCTTCAAATGGTCATCTATTACAAAAATTACCCAGACGATTCATGGGTTTACAGATATTCAGTATGCCCATGTTCTCCCATAATTTAATCAATTTTGCCAACTTTGATCAGGTCGCAATAATCTGGTGCGTCCAAGTCTATCCTACCGATAGCATCACTATCTTAGCTCGTCTCATTAATTGTGACGGTATCCAGGATTCTCGATGCTCTTCATGTAGCCTTTAGCACACACGCCTTATACCACTATCTGATCGACTCATTCGGTAACTACCTTGGGCTCTTTCACATTGTCTGGTGCGTCACAATGCTGCTACATTACGACAGCCACCGATTCCCCGTGTTAGGAGTTTCAAGGTACGTAGCTTGTTCTTCGCTACACGCTCCGAAAGAGATCCTTAACAACCATCCAATGTCTTCAGCTTCAATTGTTAATCTGTGTCAGTCCTTCAACTATCGTCCATCTCGCCATGTCTCACTGATATTTACAATTTTTCCAGATGGTCATGATCATTTGGGTGGAATCGTACGTTTCAATGATGACCTTTGAGGCTTTTTACACGGCCACTCATTAATATTATGAGCAGGTTGTACGCTGTGAGACTCTGGAAACGTCTGTGCTTTATCATCTGGTCCCTGTAAAATCAAGCTTAAATTTCCTTCCAGTCGGTGGTGACCTCAACAAAACGCTCTCGTGGATTGTGGTAGGTACCCACATCTATCTTGGAGCCTTTACGCTCACTGTTTGACAATGAAACCGAAGGTCTTGACAGTCGCAATTGCTTTGGGTAAGCCGTTGTAGTGAGAGAATTTCAATTTCATTGACAACTCGTAGGCTCCGGAATTTGTAGGCTTTCAACTTTCTTTTAGTCCACTGCTCACGACATACACCAAGTCTCGGTATATGACGCGTGAGATAGAAATTTCTCCCTGCCCATCACTGGAAGCGCTGATATACTCCTCGACAGGTATTCCATATCCAGCTTCCTTTTAATACCAAAGATCAAGGCACGTTACGTACCATGGCTACGGAAGCACATCCCGTTAACATATCGTCAGAGATCAATTTGTGCCCTATTTGCTGTGGCAGCAACATCTGATTTTATTATCGCGTTCTCAATGTGTTATTACCTTCATAAAAGAAGGAAATCTTCCGTATTCTCTAAGTGAGTCGTAGTCTTTCTTCCAGCCATGACTAAACTACTAAACTGTCAGAACTTCTGATATACTTTATGGGCTGATGCGGCTCGTCGTGATATCGGGCTTAGCTACGAGGTAATGGCTCCTTCACTTGAAATCAATCAGAAATCTTATGGCCGGACAGCACTTGTTCGCTGCTCACCCTCATCACAGTATGTCCAAAGAATTGTCATTGTCTCATGGTCTGACTTCAGTTCTCAGTATCTGGCATGGCAAGACTCTCTCATTTTTCTTGGGGTTGATTTGATCCTACCAAAATGTCAGGATTACTCTCGTACAGCGCTTGACAATGAATCTGACGTTTTTCAGTATATGTAAATTCTTTACTTGCCATGTACGGTACCGACGGGTGATGTCTCCATTTTTTACGAGCTGATATTTTATAGGTTAAACTCCCGGAAAGACCATCGTGGAACTAATGGTGCACCTTCTGGACAAAAAGTCCTTAGGTTGGCATATAAAGATTCAGATTTGGGAGCGGTATGGGCCCCCAATCATAACTTATATATCCGGTTAACTTTGATAATCTTTCTCAGGATACCAGTATTCCCCAGATGCCAAGCATTGTGTCTTTGCAGCATCCAAAGGGGTGCAATGATCACAATGTATGAGTCCACCCCAAGACATAGATACCTGTTTACTGTTAAATATGTATGTACTTACTTATGAAAATACATTCCCGCGATGCGGGCAACGTCAGTTCTAAAAATTAAGTAGCGAGTAACTTAGATCCATTATATTTCAGGTTGAAAATTGGATGAAGATGTAAAACTACTGAACATTTAGAAGATGGTAAACATCGCGAGGAAAATTCACTGACGGACGATTATATCCTTCTGTTTTTTGAGAAATATATTTTTATTCATGCAGGCTTTTATAGCTTTTAGTAATTTAACGAGACGAGCCAGAACGGCACTTGCGAATACCTGACAAATGGAATATATTATTAGAACAACAGAGGTTTAAACTCAACAGCTCGGGAAGCTACTTGCCTCTATCAGTACGTCTATTTGTACTGATTAAACAGCTGCACATGTTTACCAATTTAAAAAAACACTGAGAAACTTCCATGAGCAGGCGGTCCATCAGAAGAGCTTGGACCGCGTTTCCGTTGAAATCATATATCATCTAAGCCGCAAAGTACCTGCACCTACCGCTATGTTCTATAATCAGCGGATCCTTCTTAACGGGGTCGGCGTGCCTGGTGACCGCATATCAACGCATGCAATCCTTTCCACTGTGGTTCCAAGAATGAAAATCTGTCTACAATAATTTAGAAGGAATGCCCAGTAGGCTTCTATTACGTTTACTATGCCCTACACTTAATTCCCTGG
Source organism: Armillaria sp. CMW 4456 (assembly GCA_028551335.1). Lineage (NCBI taxonomy): Eukaryota > Fungi > Basidiomycota > Agaricomycetes > Agaricales > Physalacriaceae > Armillaria > Armillaria sp. CMW 4456. The sequence goes on from JANDKJ010000196.1 coordinate 47,643, forward strand.
TTTTCGACTGACGGATAGGTCTCGTCAGAGCATACTGAATGTTCCACTGTGACATGCAGTGGGCTGCGTGGATGAAGAATGTAGGACGACTCTTGTGCATCAGTACCCACTTCCGCCTCCAATGCAATGCGAAATAAAAGCAATGATGGAGCGATGGCCTACGGGAAGAGTTAGCGTAGTCCTCCAGCGGAAAAGGACATCATACACTTATCTGCCCTAGTGAATCACCAAGAATGACGCTGATGACAGCCTCTGTATTGAACAGAGCGAGGAAGAGTGTCGATGTCACAGCGGATATTGCCCCCGACTCAACGATCATCCAAATAATTCCCACGTATCGTCTAGACGTTGAATTACTGCTCCACGATCCAGCTCCTTTAGACATCCGCCATATACGAGCTGCAATGATGGTGGTAACAGAAATTTGCGTTGCGAGAGATAGAGAATATGACGCCTGCAGCCACCGGTACAGGGTTCTCATGTTTTCCGGCTGGATAGACAGAGTTGATAGGTGGTAGATAGTGATAAAGCCGCAGACTTCGAACGTAAGCAATGAGGCATAATCATGAAAGAGAAGAATTAATAATTACCTCCAAATGCTAAAACCATGATTGCCTAGTTCCGTGTTGCATCAGTCAAGGAGCTTAGGTAAATCTCGAGAAACGTACGGGAGGGAGGGACACCTTCAGACTCTTATCCCAGATTACATATAATCTCCAAAGTATTATGGCATCACACGCAAGACACTACGCGAACGTCGTTACCACAACGCTGGTTCTTTATGATAAATGGAACAACTTACATTCGTGATCGTCGCAGCCTCCTGAAGGACGTTAACCAATCGGGCCTGGTTTCCCCAGTACAAATCGGCGCCGCTGGGGTTCTTTAACCAAATAAAGCCTTCTATCATTGAACGCAATACTGCAGCAATGTGGACGGTTGAGATAATGAACTGGAGAGTTGCGCTTCCGAGTAAGAGCCTAAGGGGGAATCAAGGTTAATTGAAAACGGCTACGAATAACAGCCTTTGGGGAGGAAACGCACCACCAACGGCGCCTAACAAGCAAATTGATGCAGCTCAAGTAAAGAACCATACTTGGGAGAGGTAAAATTTCCGATCGCAGGCCTGGGAATACTTTGATTACTTACTTCATGCCTAGAATAGCGTGACCGTTGTTAGGACAGCTGATACATGTATGAACCATGACGTACCGTATAGGACAGAGCTACACCAAGCACCTATGAGAGAAGCGTAATCTATGGGAAGATCGTTCATGTTTACTGTGCTCTACGATTCCGCATTGTAGTAGGGTACCATTATATATTTCCGCACCATCCTTTCTTGACGCGACTGAGGTTGGAAGCGCATCGATGGATCATCATCCATCCATCTGAAACTTTCTGATATCCAATATTATTTCAGGATAGACGCCAGAGTCTAGGCACTTAAAAATGAAAAAGAGATGTGAAGGTGGTTAAAATACAGGGGCAGTCATAGTGGCGATCAATACCGTCAGTCTATGCGAAGCTTGAAGCGACAAGAAGGATTCGCACATAAATCATGTAGGGGATTTTGAAGCTAGTCAATGCAAATTGGATTGCAGTAAGACCAGCCCGGTAGGAGGCGCAATTGAAAAAAAAAATTGCTTTGATGTTCGTGAAGCATCACATCTCAGTGCCTCGTATCTATTCTGTCGCAAAAATCTGAATAAGTTGCTCCTACCAAATATTAATGATTCAACCTACATCATGGTACAAGTATCCCCGGTATCACACCGAGGCTATAATCGAAACGATCGCGAGATATGAAGGATAATGGCGAGTCTAGACTGGCTTTGCTACTCTTACGAAAGTCCGGATCGGAATATGCGGTGTGTCATGAAGGGTGCCTGAACGACTCTCAGATGTGCATTAGGCTGGCGGTGGTCGCGACGTCTGAGGTATAGCAAAGAGAGCAGGTTGGACATGCTTCGGAAAAAAGGCGTAGGGAGTGGCAGGAGATCTCGCTCCTGACGAGCCGGTATCGTCATTGAGGCGTGATGGGGATCGGGGGTAGAAGGTGAAAGTTGGTGTGGCCTGAATTAGCTACAATCCAAGGGAAGTATGAGGAGCGCACGTTATCAAACTTAATGCAGCAGAAGCCGGAAAGATGCTGGATCATATACCCAAGTGGTCGATAAAAGAGCTGAAGTGGAACGACTCGGCTTACAACCAAAGGGATACTTACAGTAGCATGTAGCAGGGTTCCACACAGCAGGAAGTTGAATAATCTGAGCGGATTAGGATGCGGAGATACATGTTCTTGACTCACGGATAGTAGCCAATAATCACTCAATCGCCGACACAGCGTTCTCCCATTCCCCTTTTTTGACAAAGACTGTAGTTCCAAGGCTCCGGATCATCGAGAAATGATATACGTTGCCAATATTTGCTCCCCCGCTATGCCCGGTCCAGAGCTGTGGATCACTTGCTGCACTGCTGCATTTCTACAGAAGAATCGTTTATGCATTGAAGGGTCTGAAACTGGCGGAAAGGATCAGACATGTTGCATCGACGGCGAAGTAAAAGGAAAAGAGGACGACACTTTAACCATGACAAGGTAAGGCAGAACTAATTTGACAGAATTCGTGCAAGGGCGGGACTGGAAATGGCACGTGCCACCCCTCGCCGTCAAGTCACACAGGGGCGGCGTAAATGATGAGCGCGTTTGTATCTCTGGTGAACGGGTTCATGAAATGGGTGCATTGATGATGTAGCAAAAGAATGGATGGACTCGAGGCAAAAGTCAATTACAAACGCGGCGAGGTAACTGACCGTCGTTCCGAGCAGATCCGACGAAGATCCGACAATTCTTTAGGCCGGAAACGTCGGATGTGAGTCGGACCAATTTCTCCGAGCAGTACTCCGGCATATTCCGAGTATGACTCAGATACTATTCATTAGCGACTGGGATTGGACTGGGAACGATATCGTTAGTTGTATAAACGTCGCTTCTCTTTTCCTGCCATAGATGTAGTTATGCCTGTCCCCAATCGATAATAGCTTGGCAAAATTGTGGGAGATGTCCATGTTTGAAGCTTGTACTACCTACGATGTAGTGTATACACCAATTCCATGGAAAAGGGTTGGACCTTGTTCAGTTTTGAGATGAGGAGAAATCGAGGTGAGTTAAATAGCTTTGCATGTGGTGATATAAGCAGAGATCAACCTTCCTTTTCCTTGTAAGTGCATTGTGTTGGAATATGGCAATCCGGCATCATGCCGATCTTGATGAGTAAGGGAGAAACTGTAGGAAACATGTAGAAAGTTCTAGTAGATTAGTACTTTAGTATATAAGTAGGTACTGTAGTCTAAATTCTGCATGCGTTTGCAGAGCTCAGCCAAGCGCAATATCTATTGGCTTGACACTCCGCGCATGACATTTCTATGTCATTGGAGCGAACTCTCCTTTCGGGTTTTTCCACACATTGGATTATTGGTACTGCAGTGAGCTAGGAGAAACTGGATTGATGAAATGAAGCACCATTGAAAAGCGAATAATGGTGAGTGGGGAGTGAGTCTGGGAAAGGTGAGAGCACTGGTGAGAGCATTGCACACAAAACACCAAAACACAACACACACACCACCTGCTATGTAAGTTCATGGGGCGGGTAAGTTTCCTGGTTGACAGAAATGTACCTTAGCTAGTAGCCAGGACACAAATCAAAATATGCTGGGTGGTTTATGTGAATATAACTGCTAGAACACTTTCTGGGACACAATAGATCCAAATTCACAACCAAAACTGAGTCCTGGACTCCAATTCTGAATGGTAAGACTGCCTGGTGCAGAATAACTGACACAAGTGAGCACCTGAATGCGACTTATCACTGACACAAAACTGTTCTGAACTGCTGGACAACTGTCTGACTGGTTCTCAGGCTATACTGTGCTTGCAAAATGCTCCTGGACTTAATGTCAACAGCCACAATTACTTTCTGTGAGACTACGCTTGAAGCTATTAACCCTAATCCATACTAGATTGCTTTACAGCACTTCCGGGGGCCAGAAAACTTGGTCCCTGCTCTAATTACAGGCTTGTATTTATACTATTCTACCACTAAGTTATTTATATCATTGTTACCTATCCTGGACTAGTTTCCCTGTGGCCAGCCAAAGTCCTCTGCATTTATGAGCTCATTTGCAGCTGTCCAGGATACTCTCGTATGGTTATGAGCTCATATGTGGGTCCTGGATGATTGATCGCTGATCAGGTTGCACAAGACCAGTCCTGGACACTAAATATAGTCCTGGACCACTGTTACATTCAATTTCCTGAGCCTAGAATGTTCCTGCTCAATTGCGACAGAGTGTAGGACTAGCCTGGCACACTTAGAGTCTTTCCAGGATACTTTCTAAGTCCCGGATTCAGTTTCTTTCAAGTATAGGTCCAACTAATGCATAGATTAGTTATCCTACTGTTACAAAATGCATTTCTAAAGTCGATTTTCTCAGGGTAACAATTCCAGGTGTATCACCGTGAAGTAAAGATGTGAGCTGTGTCATTTTATGTTTTTTCTCATTGGCCACATTTACCGGACATCTGCTTTGTCTCTGCATGAGCCACCCTGCCATCCCCAAAATGTACCAGTGCTGTGTTTTGTCAATGGGGGATAGGATACAATATGGAAATGTCTGAGTCCTTTGAAAATACATATACTCCATGTATTCAAATAAATGGTGACACAACTATTAAGCAACATTTTCAGCTACCCAGCTGGCAAAAACCATTCACATCATTCATTGTACAATCGATGAGAGACTATGTAAAAGTATGAATGTTTCTATTGCAAGCCTATTTTCACTCACCACATTTGGTGGAAATATGTATCTTCATCTATGATTCAGCATATCCTGCATCCAAAAGTGTACTGGTACTATGTTACTTGGATGGGGCATTCAATTTCACCATACCAAAGACCTTGTAAAAATAAATATACTCTTAGTCGATGAATAAACGATGACACAACTATTATGCAACATTTCACAGGTATCCCGAAGGTGTAAATCATTGATGTTATTCAATGTGCACTTCCTGCATTGATTACAAAAGAGTGTAAAGTGAGGGATGGTGATTATAACTCAGGGAGAGCATGAATACTCTACATAAAGACAACAGTGTCTAACATTTATATTGTTTAGATATGAGGATGAGTGTGTAAATGAGGATTAGAATTGTCTCTCTACACTGAGAGATGAGCTACTTAAATACAAGATGTGTCTGTCTAGAAGTTACTACAAATTGCTATATATGTAAGTGTCCCATGCTAAATATAATGTCCATGAATCTTCGAGCGGATTCTAGTCCATACTCAGGAATTGCAGTGACATCATCAACAATTTACACCCGGTGTCATAACACTGCAATTTTGGAGAGCATAGTATACGTCAACTCAGGCATCCCGTAGCCAGGGGTGATTGAGCCGTTCCCCAGCCGAATCTCGATCTTCAGGACACAGTTGAATCATGCAGGAAAGCATGTCACACAAGAGCTCTGGATCATCCTCAGGCTGTAAGGGATGTAGCATTTCCAGCAGTTCCCTGACAGTGTATGGCTCTGGATTGTATCTTAGCATGTTTCTTGTTCAAATTCATCATTGAATGTCAATCGGACCAGTGCACGCATCGTTCACCATTCTCATCAAAATATTCATCGCTGCACTGTCCGCGTGCCAGGATGTCCACTGGAAATGATGAAAGGCCATTAATTGAGATCATCTGCCCAAACATGTCGTCATCTCGAGAATATTCATCCGTCGCCTCGGGATTGAAGAGCCAACAATAGGTTACAAGTTCGCATATCTAAGCCATAGATCTCTTACAAACCAAGGAGAAGATCTCATGGGGGGACGTACAATACAAGCAAGGTTCCAGATGTCAGCCGATGAGCTATACGGAATTCCGAGATACACCTCTGGGGCACGCAAAGCGTAAGGCTGGATGAATCCATCAAAAGGTCTTCCGATATAGGTGGCTAAAGGATATAAGAAAGTGCTACCATTAAGTGTACGAGGATCACGCATAGGATCCGAGGTCGCCTATGACAACGGCCGTTGGCCCAAGGGAGACTCGTGACAGGTCAATGGGCGATTCAGAGTCTCCTAGCACAGGTAAGCCTTTGGTATCGCCCAATCGCAAGAGAAAATTGGATAATTTCAAGTCCACCCCGAATGAGCTTCAGGCAATCAAGATACATGTTGACCCTTACCGCCATGGACTATACCACACTCCCGGTGAAGAAAGTCCAATCCGAGCAAGAGCTGTTTGACGATCCGTTTGCATATGGGTATAGAAAACTTTTGCGGGAGCGCCCTGCGTAGCAGTTCACCTAAAGACATGCCAAGGACTTCGAGAACGATGCAGGTATGGGTGCCAAATGAGCTGATGTGGGGAAAAGAGCCAAGCGTGTGAATTGCATGCTGCTGTCCAGTCAATCGGCGCGCTTGGCGAACTTTCTCGAGAGCGTCAGCTTCCCCCCGGGACAACTTTCCTGCTCGTGTGGAGTCGGCGCCAGTGATCTTGATAACGACATCGTTGCCAGTTCTAAGATCTATATTAGCATAGGAGTACAGCTTCGTAGAGGAGCGGAATATACAGTGAATCTTTACACAGCCAGATCGTAGAACGAGTTCCAAAGCCTTCGCCTACTCGGGTTTTCACAACATATCGCTCATTGAGAATATCTCCTTCTCGAGCAAGGTGCAGAAAGAGTGGGGCCATTGAAGAAGATTCCGTTGGAGTTGAATTCGGAGACGACGCGGCAGACAATGGAGGAGAGCTGTCTGGCATTTGTATATGTTGTAAATGTTGTCAGGAAGGAATGGAGCAATGGGATGATATACATTGTCGTACCAAAAACCTTGAATCACATGATGATGTGATTCGATTATCCGATGACCTTTGGATGGCCTACAGGCGGCCGGTGGACTTCGAGCAAAGTGACATGCCTCGCCTAATTAATAGAACAATGTCATTCTATTTCTGGAGCTCGCAAGTCAAATGGTCTAAAGCTGCATATGCATTACCGTTCAAAGATTCGATACGATTGTTAAGGCTCCAAATCTGCCAAAAATTTACTGTATACACGACGATCCACCCAACAGGTCTATTGTTCCACAAACGCGAAGACTCGGTCACTAACCGAGTTCGACCTTTGACTTTCATATAGAACGCACCGAAATGACTCACGACGGTCCCGCAGGTTGGATGCACGGTTCCGAGTCATCGAAGATCACCCGGAAGTCAGCTATTGTGACGTTATACAGCACTCGCCACCGAGTCAGACGTCATGGCTCCATCAAACTCCAAGTGGACCAGTGAGTCGGTTCAACGTTAACTATTTTTTTTCATTTAAGCGTCCAAGAGTGCTCCGGAAGCCTCATGATACCGTCGGACATAAAAGACGAGATATTTATGATTGAACGTTTTTTTTGGGGGGGGGTACGTTCTGGTCAAGAATATGACTTTTGGCAGAGCATACTTCGAATATATTAAATGAGAGTTTCTTTCTGTCGAATCTCATGAAAGAAATATGGTACGGTTGAATCACGTCATGTAATCCGAATGTACGACGTGGCGTATTATTCCCGTTCCTGTCTTCTTTCCTTAAAACATTAACGACATATAAATATGCCGTCTAGCTTTCCTCCTCCATCTTCCGCCGCGCCTTCTCATAATTCAACTCCCATGGATTCACCTTCTCCAATGCCTTGTGTCAATCTGCTCTATGCTCGAGAAGGAGACATTCTCCATAGTCGATATACTGTCAAACTTCGGTTAGGCGCGCGCTTTGGAACTCGTTCCACCATCTGGCTTTGTAAAGACTCGCTGTATATTCTGCTGTTTCACAATGCTGTACTCCTCTGCTGATATCGGTCTCCTACTTAGAACTGGGCACGATGTCGTTCTCAAAATCACGGGCGCCGACTCTACTCGAGCAGGAAAGTACTCCCAGCTAGAGGTTGGGTTTCTGGACAGAGTTCGGCGAGGGCGTGAATTGGCTGGACAGCAACACATAATTCGCATGTTTGACTCGTTTACGCACGTCAGCTCGTTTGGTACTCATACCTGTCTCGTTCTCGAGGAGCTTGGGATGTCTTTAGAAGAGTTGACTGACAGGACGCTCCCAGAAAGGTTTTCTGTACGTATGTGCAAACGGATTGTCAAACAGGTGATGCTCGGATTGGACTTTCTTCATCGGGAATGTGGTATAGTTCATGGAGGTAAGGGCGACTGCTATACCCAAACTTGCTGAAGTTGATTCAGCATAGACTTGAAATTAGACAATCTTCTCTTACGGTTGAAGGATACGAAAGGTGTACCTTGGGTAGGAGACTCGGGATCGTCCATTGACCTGTCTCAAGTGTCTCTCGGGCCAACGTCGGTCGTCATAAGCGACCTTGGTGTCGGTACGTGACCGATCTACGTTTTCTAGTGGTGATTTGTTATCTCCTTTACTAGCGAATTTTATTGAAAGTCCTTTCGATGGAATGATACAGCCTTACGCATTGCGTGCACCAGAGGTGTATCTCGGAATTCCATATAGTTCACCTGCTGACATATGGAACATGGCATGTATCGTGCGTCCCCATGTGTTCTTCGACTTTGCTTGTGATAAATGTGTGTGTGTGGCAGGTATTCGAGCTTGTGACATATTGCTGGCTGTTCAGTCCCGACGCGACGGAACACTGGTCGCGAGATGACGACATGCTCGGGCAGATGGTCTCCGTCAACGGGCTTAGCTCGTTTCCAGTCGATGTCTTGGCACGGGGAAAGTACAGGGAAAAGTATTTTGACAAGAATGGTGAGCAACGCGTTGACTGATCTGATTGATATTCTATGACGAATTTGTGCAGGAAACTTGCTGAAATACGAACCAGGACCAAGCAGTATAGGGAGATTGTTGCAAAGCCGATGGCCGTTACAACCGGAGGATGAGCGAGAGGTGTTGTATGACATGCTTTCTCGTATGCTTCGACTTCGTCCTGAAGACCGGCCATCAGCCGTGGAACTGTTCAATCACTCCTGGCTACGCAATGCCTGAATTGTCGTATGACATGGTTCTGAGCTATCCAAATGTTGCTGCTGTTACTTTTCTAGTGTATCGCTGTATTCTCGAATATCAATAACAGCACTGATGACTGTCTATCCTAACTCATCTGTGGTTGTGTTTAGCTAATTGATGATGACATTGCATTGAGGAAAGATTTGTGGCGGTCCACTAATGGGGAACATCAGACTGACAAGTTAGGGTTATGCATTTAAGTCCACGTAGATACTCGCAGATTGAAGGTCCAACATAAGGTTTAAGCAATGCGTGTACGGCATATTCACGACTGTGAATACTCCTCCATAATACCTGTATATGACGTACCATCGTTTTTGATACGCATCCTTACATGGTAGATTTAATCGTCGGTGACGGTAACCTTAACGTGAATATCGTCCGTTAAGGAATCAAGGTATCCCTCCGATTCGTATGTACACCATCACTCATACTGACTTCACTTACCACCATCCGCTCTATTATTCAACCCTTAACTCCTGCTCGTGAAGGCAAGAAGGGGGCAAAAGAAGATAAATGGGGTAGTCGCGGGGATTATTACATGAACTGAGAGTAAGATAGTAATTGCCATGTAAAATTCGTAATCAGACTCGGATGCGTGGAAGCCTTTTCTCACCATTCTCGTCGAAGCACTTCCCCGCGTGCGAGGACGTCGACTGGGAAGGAGCAAAGCCCGTTGACTGAAACCTTCTGCCCGAGCACGTCGCAAGTTCGAATACATAGTTAAGCCATACATCCGAGTCTTTTACAAGTCCAAGTGGCAGAACTTGTGGGGAAGTGCGATACAAGCCAGGTTCTAGGTATCAGCAGGTGAGCTGTATGGTATTCCGAGATACACTTCTGGGGCATAAGGCCGGATAATCCCATCAAAAGGGGGAGCGTCGATACAAGTGACTGAAGGAAGCTTACTATAATCAGTCGTTGGCAGAAAGAAAAACTATCAGAATGAACGTACCGACCACCAAAGGTCGCTCACGACTATAGCCGAGAGACAGGTCAATAGGCGATTCCGACTCTCTTATGCCCCAAGCGTAGGAGAAGATCGTCTATCTGATTTTCAAGTCTAATACGCCGAATGGATGAAGGACAAGACAAGATGGCCCTTACCACCATCACACTCCCGATGAGAGGAAGAAAACTCCAAGACCTGTTTGACGATTCGTTTACACGTAAGTATAGAAACCTTGTCCGGGAGCGTCCTATCAATAGACTTCGAGAACGAGGCAGGTATGAGTTACCGAACGAGCTGACGTGGGTATAAACGAGTCGAGCGATCCGCGAACCTTCGACTTTCAGCTGGGAGTACCTTCCCCGCTTGTGTGGAATCAGCGCCAGTGATTTTGATAACGACTTCGTCGTATGCAAGGCCCGATATCAGCAGAGGAGTATAGCATCTCGAAACAGCAGAATGTACAGAGAGTGTGTCTTTACACAGCCAGATTGTCGATCGAGTTCCAAAGCCTACGCCTAATCGAACTTTGACAGTATATCGCTCATTGAGAATGTCTTCTCCTTCTCGAGGACGATACAGGCTTCCGAGTCGGAGAGGACTCGGATTAGACTACTGCAGTAGATTTTTTCATCACATGCGGGCGGAAATGAGAGGAGGAGGGGAGCTAGACGCCATAATCGTCAATGAGGTTCGAGTTAGTGTTCAAAGAGAGGAGGATAATGCGCCACTTCACAACTAAAAAGATTGGATCGCACGACGTTCGAGACTTGCCTGATCTGGTCGTATGCAGAAACCAAGATCAGCGCATGGATGACCGGATGGGAGGGCCATTTAGGCGCGTTTGTCTATAGCTACGTTGATGTAGGGTTATTACTCGTTATATGTTGGCGATATTCGAAGATAGGGTCCGTAGACGACTAGATATTGAAGCGCAACGTCAAAGTTGAGGTGTGAAGGTACAAAGGGAGCAAAGAATATAAATGGGATAGTCGCAGAGATTATTATACATGAAAAATCGAGAGTAAGATAATTGCCATTGGGTATAAATCCATGAGTGGTATAAATACAGATAAGGATATATACATGAATCGGGCTTGAAATTGCGCCGTCAGCCGATCTACAAAGTAGCATGAAAAACATTGAACAGCAAGGCGGACGAAACAGAGACGTACCTTATGCCTACACCAGCGCCATGACCATCTTTCCAGCACCTCGAACGTCAACCTCGATCTGCTGACAAGGATGATGCATTGAACTACTCTGCCTGGTCGGATCAGGCTTGTAGAACAGGGAATCGTCGTCATCGCTATCATTGAGGTCAATGTACTCTTCCCTCTTCATGAACCCCTGCTCCGGTAAAGGTACGACTTTTCTAGGAAGCGGAGGAGGAACAGAGTCGTGACTGATCCTCTTCACGAAGAGATCATCGACGGGGAGGGAAGATGAGGACCGGGAGCGAGGGAGAGGCGGGAGCGAGCGGTGCCACTGTACTCCGTTTGGGAAGAGGACGGTTTGGAGAGCGGGGCACACACCCGCTAGACGCGCTGCACGGGCACGCTCGCTGACTGCCATGGAATGCCCAGAGTGGCTGATAGTGGACGACGTCGAGCACGTCCTCGCCCGCTTGGGGAGCGGGAATCGCTCGTCGAGCTCGTCCTTGGTTGTCTTCACTTGGGGCGTCCCGGGTTTTCGCATGGTGAGGATTCGAAGGGACTTGAAATGGGAGACGATGGAGCACCAGCATTCTTCGCCGGTGTCGCCCTCTATTTCGAGTTCCTCAGCGTTTGGGCATACGAGGAGGGCGATGCGAAGGGTTTTTTCTTCTGTGCGTTTGCCCACGGACTTGAAGGTGAAACGAAGGCGGCGAACGGAGGGAGGGAGAGACTCGAGGGTGGTTCTAGGCTGAAAACCAGCGTAGATGGGTGTGGAAACGGTGATAGACACGTCAATCAAAGGTCGAAATGGGGCGAGAAGGGTGATAAGACGTGGATGAGCTTGGAGAATGGTCAGGTTGGGGAGAAGGGTCTCTGTAGTATGGCTGAACGTGTCTTGGGTCGGCGTTGGTGTTGGCGGGAGGGGCGACAGTGGCGGAATCGGGAGTAAGCCCGGCACAGTGGGGGTGGAGAGAAGGCGGGGGCGCGTCGGGACGGGAGAAAGCGGGGTAGGCGGCGACGAGTCGTCCTCATCGAGAAGAAAAGGAAATCGCAAGGACACGACGTTGGTTTGGCCATCGAGCCACGTGAGGAGCTCCGCCTCGGCCTCGTCGGAGAGATAGGTATTACCAAACTGGATATGGCGCAGACCAAAGGCCGAGTGGTGGCGGAGAACCGGGAGATCAAAGGAGGGCAGTGATAAAGAGAGGAGGTTGTCCATGCGGCTGAGCACGCGGGGGATGACATACACCCGAATCTCAGCAGATGGCCATGCAGGGACACGTACGGTGTGTGTGAGAGAGGTCAGATCTCGTCGTGTGATCAGGAATATCCACAGCGTGTCGGGATCCCGGACATCCCTCATGTCGAGGTCGCCATATAACAGCGCCTGTGCTGCGCTGAGAAAGTCCCGAGAGAGCAGGGCAAGTGCAGGCACAGACGACCGTGGCAGCGATGAAAGAATCGTCGTGATGACTTCGACTGGCAAAGGCGGCATATGGAACACCGGCTTGGGCGGGCGGTATGGCGGAAGAGGCGGGAGAGGTGAGAGCTTTGAATGTTCCTCAATGGTTGGCCCGAGTCCAGATGGCCTACGAATGTCGTCCATCGATGATGACTCACTCGATGATGCTGATACCTTGCCCTCTGCCTCCACCTCTTCCACCATCTCCTTCACCCTTTCCACCACCCGATGCGACGGCTTGAACATCGTCGACATACGCTTCATCAGCCTTCCTCCCGTCTTGACAGGCAGTGCCGTAGCTGTATGCCGCCGCTGGAGGAACATAGTCGTCGTCGTCGTCGTCGTCGCGGTCTCCAAGACCCTGCATGGAAAAAAATACGACTGGGAGAAATAGAAAATCTAGAGTTATTTTCTGGCCCTTGACGACAATTGATGCCGTTGATAGAGATCATGTGTCCCATGACATCAATTCCATTTTTAATACGGGAGATGCCGAAATTTAATTTTCAAGGTCCCCGATCGCTCCACTCGCGTCTGCTATCGACTCGTCGGCTGTGATACTGCTCTCATAACCCAACTCTCTGGCATTGCGGCGATCTCGACTAGGCTTTGACAAGCAGCGCTCTGAAAGTTCGGTAGCTAGTTACAAAAATACGCAAACCCTTGCCCCAGGTTCCCTATAACCTCCATCTCCTGTCAAACAATCAAACATGTACGCGAGCCAGCGCTCCTTCTCATCAATCAGAGTGCCTCTCCAACTCGAATCTCGGCCGAAATACTTGGACACACTTTCGCAGATCCGATACTCCCTAGCACGAGTGTGGTGCCGTACGTGCATATCCCTCAATTAAGTGCTGTCAGCATTAATCATATTTTCAGTGATACCCTGGTTACCATCAACTCAGTGCTTAATATTCGTCCAACTAATAACTTAATGGTTCGTAATGAAGACTTCTCGGTTCCGATAGACCCTGCAGCGTAGCTCCGTATATCCTGGCTTAGGACGATCCTCGCTCATCCTTTCCATAACATGGTAGATCTCATATAGCTTTCCTCCCTCGTCTCTACCGCCAACACAACCATCTTCTACCGTTATCAGGAACATGGGCGTAGCGCATTTCGTTGACTAGGATTCGGAGATGCTCGTGGGAGTGAGATCGGTCGTTGTAGACGTGAGGAGGCACGATGTCGCCACGGCGTCGACTGAAGATATATAAACATTGCTTCCGCAACGTATAACAATCCATACCCACCCTTCGTCCCGGGCGTCCATAAGAACTGTTCCCACAACAGCTCTCAGCCTACGTACGGATTTCCTCCCTCAGCTGCCGTTCCCCATTTGATTTCGCGGTTCGACTGTACGGAAGAGACAAGCCCTTCGACACAACGAGATGAAGATGGTGGTCTTCATCCGCAGTTCAGGTTTTTGCATGTCGCGATTCAGCCTTGAACTGGGAACGTCTCGGTGAAACGATTGCTCTCTCGAAAATACTAACGAACACCTATTCCTCCGTACGACTTGTTTTTCGTTTGGGTATACTGGCACGGTCTATCTTTTTTCCTGTCTCTCCCATTGTATGAGCCTTTTCTTGGTCGTCGTCCTCAGTGTCCTTTTCATGGTTCAACGACCGCTACGACTCCATGTCGCAGGTGGGAGAGTGGTTCCATTCGACACGCTATTCGCGTTCCCGCAGGTTCTGGGAGCGTGTATCAACAACGTATTCGACTCATTGTACTACCGCATTCTCCCTCCGTTCGCCGAATCGGGAGGGGAACCTTCGTACATGGCCGCACGTGCTCTCTTTTCGCCACCAATATCCGTTCGTCTCCTACAGTTTTAGCCACCAAGCAAGTTGCTACGAAGATCTCTTGGGAAGTGGTGTTCTAAGGTAGATCAATCATCGCATCTTACACTGGCGCTAACAAATAGCCGCTTCTAAGAGGAAGGGTCCCATGCGATCGACGTGGATCCGATCCTCTGTAGGCGCCAAGGCCAGTTCTAAGTAATCAGAGCGTGATCCACAGTTCGAGTCACTTGAAAGATAAATAGAGATAAGTTCACTGCGCTAATGGTATATAATTGAGGATGTTACGCTGATTTGCCCGCACGGTGACCAGATAATTTGTTGGAGAGAGAGCGTGTTCATTCCAACCATAAACATTGCTTCAAAACGATTGATCTGACAAGCATTTCCCACTGGGATTCCGAGTGCCTACCAAGGTTCACATAGTGTCGTGATTGACGAATGCGGTATGAAACCTTCAAACTCCGTTTGAATCCCATAAACAAAAGCCGCTTCTGTCACCACAGAGTTCATCGTCATCTCGCACAAAAACATGTCTACCTCTACTCGTTCTGATCTAAAGCTCTGGGTTCAAGAAAACTGCATTCAGGTTGCCTGTAACCGTCAAACAACTCAGACAGGGAGCGCTCCTTCTCATAAATTAGAGTGCCGCTCCAACTCCAATTTCGGCGGAAATACCTGGACACGCTTTCGTAGTTCCGATGCTCCCTAGCATGAGTGTGGTGCCGTAACCCTGGTACCTGCATATCCTTCAATTAAATGCTGTCAGCATTAATTATATTTTCAGTGATACCTGGTTACCATCAACTCAGTGCTTAATATTCGTCCAGTGAATAACTTGATGGATCGTAATGAAGACTTCTCGGTACCGCTTGACCCTGCAGAGCCTCGTAGCTCTATATATCCTGGCTCAGGACAATCTGGTCTTACCCTCGTATCCCTCGCTCATCCTTTCCATAACATGGTAGATCTCATATGGCTCCCCTCCCTCGTCTCTACCGCCAGGACGACCATCCTTTTCTACGTTCTACCGTTATCAGGAACATTCGTGGTTGACTAGGATTCGGAGATGCTCGTGGGTGTGAGAAAATCGAGATCGGTCGTTGTAGATGTGCAGAGGCATGATATCACCACGGCGTCGACTGAAGATGTATAAACATCGCTTCGCTCAGGGTCCGCAACATATAACAATCCATACCCACCCTTCGTCCCAGGCCCCAATGCATGTGTACTGTTCCCATGACAGGCTATTCGGCTTCTCAGCCTACGTACGATTTCCTCCCCTCGGCTGCTAGTGTTTCTGTTCCTCATTTAATTTTGCGGTTCGACTGTACGGAAGAGACAAGCCCTTCGCAAGGATGATAATATCGTATTGACACAGCGAGACGAAGATGGTGAGGAACTCTGGTCTCGTACTGGTCTTCAGCCGCAGTTCGGGTTTTGCATGGAGCAGGGATAGTACGATTTCAGCCTTGAACCGGGAACGCCTTCGTGAAACGATTGCAGATACAGCTCTGCTAGCAAACACCTATTCTGCCGTACATCTCGTTTTTTTTTTTAATTTGAGTATGCTGTGCACGGTCTATCTCTTTTCCTATCGCCTTCAAGCATCTCTCATTAACAAAATAGGCCGACTCCAGCGTACCTCTTCTCATATTGCTCCCCTCCCTCGTCTCTACTGCCAAGATAATCATTCTTTTTCATGTTATCGAGATCATGGACATAGTGCATCTCACTGACTAGGATTCAGAGAAGCATAATATGGCCACGGCGTTGGCTGAGGATGCATAATTATCACACCGCTCATTGCCCGCAACGTATAGCAACCCATACCCGCCTGCCCACCGCCCCAGCCTCCGACGCATGCGATTGAGAAGGTCGAGGCAAAGTCGTACAGTCCAAGGCCATTTCAAACTCCGTTCAAATCACAAAACTTCTGTCCCCGCGGATTGATCATTGCGCACAAAACACAACCATGATCTCCCCTCACTCCGATCCCAAAAATGTGGGTTCAGAACGGCTGCATCCCCGTGTTCTCTTTTGAATTCAATTACAATGACAAAGACGCTTTCTCTGAATACCGCACTTTCGCACACTGGGGCTCGAGAATCCTCTCCGTCCTGAATACGTGCTGAACGTGTGGATCCTTCCCCGTGATCCCACGGGACGGGCCCTGCCCATGTTCGCTCGAGGACATGAAGGCAGCTCCTTCGAGCTCGTCCTGAGAACTGGCTTGGGGACGTCGTGTTGAAGATCTTCCAACCGTCGATACTCCCATTGCCCTCCTTTGATTTTAATGGACGCGTGTCTATTGAGTATCCAAACCCTGTGCAATTGGCGGGTGTGGAGCATCTGGTGTATACCGAGCTGGAAATACTTCAAGGGTCCGCTATTCCGTATTATTATGGATTGCAAAAGGTTGTGTTTGGCTTTCAGGTCACGGTGCTGGGCTGATGATGGTGAATAAATAGATAACGATGCCAAACGGGAAAATAGCGCGAGTGATGATTCTCGAGTACACCAATGGTGTGGCGTTGCAGGAATGGCTGGCATCGTATCCGGAACACGGACAAGGTATACCGCTCAGTAAGACGTTGCATGTAGGCTATCTTCGTAAAGCACCAAAGCTCGTTAGTCCCGCTTAGCATCTCCCGGGCACCCCCTGACATGTAATGACTAGTATGCCTCGATGGTTCGACACTGCAACGAAATCAACGCCAAGAGTGTGATACACTGGGATACCCGACCCTCAAACATGATCATCACGGAGGACTGGCAGGTCGTGGTTATAGACTTTGGCGAGGCGTGGCTTCATGCGCCGCCGAATGAAGTCGTTAGGGAGAGCGATCCGTATTTTGCTGTGGAGAACCTTATCGGGTGTTGTAAAAAACATGAGGAGGAGTTGGGGAGGTGGGCGGAGGTGGGGCTTCTAGAAGGTTTGGCGAAGCCTGTGAATTGTTTTGGTCCGACGTATTGAATGAGGTTTCCGAGTCTGAGTAGTGGATGGATGAATGTGTACATCGCTCATAGAACGTCACGCGTTATCATTGCGCATGCGGATGCCTTCGTGAGACGTTTGCTCTCTTGAAAATGATAAGTAGATAAAGCTCTGCTAGAGGCGCTGAATCTGAACCTTTGTCGAGGCAAAGTTCTACGAATGTGTGGTCGTTAAATGGTTGCAGACATCCATGAACCTTAATCTCTCACTGCCACCAGAAACGATAAATAATCATCCTGTCATGTCATTGCTCTAGTAGTATTGGACTCTGGATGTTTTGCTGATTACTTGCATGGGCGAAGAGGAATGCAGACCGAGGAAATGTCGATCCCTGTTTGAACTTTCATAGCATCAAGTCCGAGTCAGTCTGCTGGAAGACTCGTGAGTTTCTCATTCACAGGTCCATGATGTTGACGATATAAAGGCGCAGACAATAAATAAGTTATCATAGAGCCGCATTGTACACGGATGTCACTGGCACGGGCATAGACCAAGATATGTGCTACAAGGTATAGTAAGGGATTCCTTCCTCCTTCCCACCAGCATTTTTCACGGACATGTTCACGCTGACCGCTGATATCGTTACCAATATACGCCGTTTCCGTTCATCTGCAAGTAGTTGTAAGAATCAACGGCGTCAGCAGGCTGTCAGTGGGGTGTTGCTTTCAGACCATTTGTCCATAAAATACAGGCTTTGGTCGTGTCACTTGCATGTCCATCCATTCACCCTAGCTATCCAAGATGATTTCTTTACTTTAACTAGTACCACATGAGTCTATGACTGTAACACTAAGTGATCGCTTTCAATATGTCGGTCCAAAAAAATTCACGGGCTTCATCAAACCATTCGGAAGCTCTGTATCAGCCCACGCCTCCAGCGCATCACCGTGCTCAGTGCAGCAACCGATAAGATTCTCCACAGCAAAAAATGCATCGCTTCCCCTCGTAATTTCGTTCACAGGCGCATGAAGCCACGCTCGTCCGAAATCAATAATCACAATCTGCCAGTCTTCCGTCACGATCATGTTTGAGGCTCGGGGATCCCAGTGTATCACACTCTTGGCGTTAATCTTGTTAAATCCATGGATCATGGAGACGTACTAGTCGTGCTGCGTTAGGAGGCAAGATTACAATCAGCAGGATAGCAGGCTTACAAGCATCTTTGCATGGTAAAGATATTCTGCATGCAATTCCTCACTGAGAGGTGGTCCTTTTTCATGTTCTTGATATGATGCTAGCCACCGCTGCAATGTTATGCCGTTGATGGATTCGAGAAGCACTACCCGCGCTACTTCGCCGTTTGGCATCGTTATCTGTCCACCGTCATCAATCATACAAATGTCTTTATCTACAAGTCAAACTCGCCTTATGAAGTCCATAATAATATGGAATGACGGATCCTTGCAGTGATTCGAGCTCGGTGTAAACCAAATCCTCCATGCCTGCCAATTGCCTAGGGTTCGGATAGTCGATTGACACGCGCTTGTTAAAATCAAAGGAGGGGGTCGGGAGCATCGATGGTTGAAATATTTTCAACACAATCTCTCCAAGTGACTCGGTATCACCAGGCCTCCTGACTTGTGCCCTCCAGACTTGGGACCACCAATCCTTGCCCGTCTGAAGCCCTGTTTGGAGGACCAAGTGAAACGAACCACCCTCAATGGAGAACCTCGGCCGTGGTCGTCCTGAAGGAGATGTATCCTGGTTGGGAGTGATAGAAACAGTCAAGATGGAACCAGGACGGAGAGGGTCTTTGATTCCCAGTTCACGAAAGCGCTCCACATTAGCACAGTACGCAGAGAATTTGCTTCTGTCTTTATGGTTGAATTCATAAGAGAAAACGGGAATGCAGTTGTCTCGAACCCATAGCCTTGGATTGGAGCGAGTAGAGGTTGACATGTTTGTGTGGGAGATGATGAACTCTGCGGTGACAGAAGCGGCTTTTATTTATGATATTCAAACGGAGTTTAAAGGTTTCATTCCGCATTCGTCTGTTCAGGCTGTTCTTAGCAACTGCTTAGCATCACGACGATCCTCCAGTCCATGTGAATCTTGGTCGGAACTCGGAATATCGGTGGGAACTGCCTGTCAGATCATTATCTATTGTACAAACGTTTCAAGTTGGTTTTAAGGACTCGGATGTACCCGCGGCCCGGCGGCCTCTTCAACTGGTTTGTTTTAAAAAGATGTTATGGTTGACATGAACGCTCTCGCTAACGAATTATCTAGTCACCGTGAGGCAAATCAGCGTAACATCCTTAATTATATACCATTGGCGCAGTGAACTGATCTCTATTTATTTCTCAAGTGACTTGTGCTGTAGATCACGCTCCAATCGTTTAGAACGGGCCGAGGCGCCTCCAAAGGACCGGATCCAAGTCGATCGCTATTGTTTTCGCATGCAACCCTTCTTCTTAGAAGCAGTTATTTGTTTGCACCAGTGTAATATGCTATAATTGATCTACCTTAGAACGCCACTTCCCAAGAGATCTTCGCAACAACTTGCTTGGTGGCGAAAACTGAGAGAGATGAACAGATACTGGTGGCGAAAGAGAGCACGTGCAGTCATATACGAGAGGTATATAAAGCTCAAAAGATGCAACTTTCTAATTCAACAGTGCTTCATCCTCTACATCCTGCTCTATCCACACAAATGTCTTTCGCCGGCAATGCACCAGTGCCAATGTCATGGGAGACCTACATGGCCACAAATCTACCGCCTTGCACCATTTCGAGAGAGCTTGCCATAGGTGAAGTTCCGCTCACTCACCAGAGCAAACAAGCTTCCTTTGAGGACAGAACCAATTTGGAGAACGGTGAGGTGGTGAGCAAAATGAATCACCAAGTCGCCAAAAGGTGGCTACAAATGATTGGAAATATCACACCGCCAATCGAGCACACACAACCACTTTATAACGAACAAGGTGTTGCGTAAGTCGTCATTGTACTTCTTAGTGACGGTATATCTGATATAGTTTTAGAGATATTTATTACCATGCTGCACTGGTTCCTCTCCGTGCGGCCCTCGTTGAAATACACAAGCATTTCATCTTCGGCTACAAGCAATATTTGGACCATCATGAAATAATTTTGGAGTTGAAGCATATATATGGGATTTACGGTTATACGTTCAATATCCGCTCTCAGCAATACGGAGGTAAATTCCAATTTATTCGTCACAAAGTTTAATGCATTTAAAACGTTCTTGGCAGATAAATCTCGCACTGACCACCTATTGGTGTTTGAACCCCACTATGAACTTGATTTTGCGCCACACAAGGAACCTCCCACTGGCTGGTCGACCCCGGAGATGTTCAAGGAAAGGATAACTGAAATTCGTGACAAATTACGTCATCACAGGGCCCGAGGACTCAGTCGAAAGACTAAGTTTGACGCTGAAATAAAGAAACACGAAAAAAGCTTGCCGGCTATGGTCTTGTGCATCATCGAAGAAAAGGTTGAATCCTTCTTACAATTGAAAATCATTCTAAGCTTATAATGCTTTAGAAACCAAAGGTGGTTCGCGCTCAGGGTTGGGACAATAACTATCTCAATAAGACCACGACCATGGCAAGGAACGTACAAAACATACTCCCACAAATAAAAAAGTGAATTTAAAAGTTTTCTGCGACAATATTCATTGCTAACATGACTTTATTAGGTATGCGTGGGATTTTAGTTGTCGATACGTAATTCTCACTGACTACGAAACTAATCTACTCTTTGATGTTGTTGATTCGGGAGGAGAGTCAATCAAAGATGATGATGAGCAATCAATGGAATATGCGGGGATGGCATGCCTAAAAAGAGAGAAGTTGAGGATGCCTGCACGTCAAGTTCTATTTTCCATCGCAGCACAACGTCTCGTCGAAGCCGAGGCTTATCCTGACATGTAGTTAAATAATGGTAGAGAATATTTGAATACACACCTAGAACAATGATCAATACACATCCAGACTCAAAGGAGATCTACTCTACTTATTTTTTAATCGTGATCATTGACTTTGGGGAAGCATGACTTCATGTGCCCTCGAATGAAGTTTCTAGAGGAAGCGACCTGTATTTTGCAGTAGAAAACCTTCTCACACGCTACGCCCAACACGAGGAGGCATTGGAAAAGTGGGCTGAAACAGAACTTCCGGACGGTTTGACCAAGCCTGTCAACCGTTTTGGTCAAACATATTGAAAGAGATGTACTTATAATTTTCATGGCTATGGGAAGTCATTTTATAGACCCGCGATCTTGTAAGGCGCCATAAGAGACATGCGGGGACGCAGTCATGCCAATATGATGTCCTATACGGCAACCGAGTGACTACCACGCTGCAGCTTTCAGGTCTCCACCGGATATATGATAATACTACCCGGCTATTTTCCCTGATCGGTGGCTCATAGGCAAGGCACGCTTTGGCTTGCCGACATGCACATGCTCCATCACTAATGACGATCGACCGACCGGAGTTGCTGATGATCGACAATTTGGAGCGTGTCTCCATTGGCTTTCAGGGGCGAACCTCTTCCGTCGTTGACTTGGCCGGTGTTATCCCTGGGTCAGGTTTAACCAAAACTGGAAATGACGAGTGATGCAACATCAGCTTTCCTGACTATCATCTCCTTGTTGTGCAGTTCCTCAACGTCAGGTTGCAAGGCGTCTTTTCTTCTGTAGAATTGACCCAAAGACTTCAAGAGGAAGTAGAGCCGGCGAGCGGAGGGAATAAGCGGAATGCAATTTTACGTTTATGAATTGGAGTAGAAATAGTTTAATACGTGCCAGTCAGAGGTGACGCGGCACGACAAGGATAATAAAACGTGGTGGGACATGAGCACCGTACGTTAGGGAAACCTGTGTGCATGAATGTATCTTTCCTCGGTCGACGCTGGGGTACGAGGAAATTAGAGTGTCCAGTTGACGTAACGGAGACAAGATGGGTGTGCATGGAGGAGTCACAGGAAGTGCAGTTAGACAAGTGCAGTCACCGTCATTCAGGGTACCAGAATGAGGAAGAGAGACGAAGCTGATCTTCCCATTGCGCCGTGAGGTGCTTCCCTTGGCCTTTGCGGGGAGATGCATATTTTCGGGCTCGAAATAGTGGCAAGGATATGTGGATTAGAGGAAAAGAGTATTCAGAGTGGAGGCCATCCATCTCCGAGAGCAGGCCGAGCAGGTGCAAAAAATTCCAGAATGTCCAGGTCGCCGCTTCACACAGCTTGCATTGAGTGGACAAATTCACAGTAGAACATGTTCAGGAACTGATGTCCTTGTATGAAATACTTGTTGTGTAAAACACTTAGGTGAACGAAATCGAGTGAGTTTGTTTGATAAGGTTGTAGGCCGCAAGATACAAAATGAATCGAATCTGCACAAGGAGGCGACTCTGGAGGAAGAACTCAAATGAGGATCGCATTTCAACTAAGGATTTTACTTTACCATCCGATTCTTTTCAAGTTTCTCGCCATTGGAGCTCTCGCAGAGTCGGAGTCGGGGGATGTATCGGTAGTGATGAAAAGAATCAAGCACCTAAAACGACCTGCCCTAAAGTACTATGAAATGTGATATCGGCCCGATCTATTGCCGACTCTTCCGAATTTCTCGTTGCTGCATGTACGTCGTTCCCTCGCTGTCAGTGTGCTTGAAGCTGGACAAACATCAGAAAATTAGTGCCTGTAATTTCGGCACTATATCGCTATCTTATAGGGAGAAGTCAAACAGAAGCGCCAATCATAAAATCCGGAAGGATCATTTTCCTGAAAGACAAGCGCTCTTCTACAATTGTCTGAGAACATTGGTGAGAGCTGTTGTCAGCTAACAATGTCGACTTTAAGTCGCACGTCACGATCTACCATAAAGGCTGAAAGCTTCATGACAGATTCATCATCTCGGACCGTGACGGAACTATGCCTCACTCTGAACCAATATCGTGGCTGCACAACAACTGCATTCCCATGTTCTCCTATGATTTTGACTGGAAAGACCCTAAGGATGTTTCTAAATACTGCGCTAATGTGGAACACTTTCGTGACTTGGGGATCACAAACCCACTCCGTCTCGACTGTGTGTTGAATGTATCCATCGTACCGTGTCAAGATATACCTCCTTCAGGACGCCCTCGGCCAAGGTTCTCCCTTGAAGGAGGCACCTTTCATTTGGTGCTCAAAACCGACCTTCAGACAGGCATGGAATGGTGGTCCCAAGTCTGGAAAGCAGAGGTCAGAAGGCCTGGTGATAACGAGTCGTTGGGCGACATTGTCTTGAAGATTTTTCAGCCATCAATCCTTCAGTCATCCTTCATTGATACGAAAGGACTCGGGTCAGATGAGTGTCCGAATCCTAATCTGTTAGCGGGCATGGATCATCTTGTCTATTCCGAGTTAGAATCGCTCCAAGGGTCTGTTATTCCGTATTATTATGGACTTCATAAGGAAAGTTTCAATTCTACACATTAATGTTTGTATAGCTGACAACGGTGAACAGATTACCATGCCGAATGGTGAACTAGCGCGAGTGATACTTCTCGAGTATATCCATGGCATGACATTGGCGCGGTGGTTAGAGTCATATCCGGAGCATCAACAAGATCCACCTCTCAGTAAGACGTTGTATACAGGCTATCTTTGCAGGGCACAGAAGCTTGTTTGTCTCGTCACCTTCTCGTTACTATCGCGCTTCCTGACACTCATGATTAGTACGTCTCGATGGTTCGCGGCTTCAACGAGATCAACGCCAAGGGTGTCTTGCACCGTTATCCCCGACCGGACAACATGATCATCACGGAGGATTGGCAGATCGTGGTCATCGACTTTGGGCACGCATGGCTCCATGTGCCTTTGAAAGAAGTCCGTACGGCAAGCGATCCTTACTTCGCTGTGAAGAACCTTTGGATGTGCTGCACCAAACACAGGCAGGCATTGGATATGTGGGCAGAGACAGAGCTTCCGGATGGTTTGACGAAGCCTGTGAATCTTTTTGGTCCGACATACTTCGGATTGTGACAGGTAGATGGATATGTACTTGTAACTGACATGACTAAGGGCACTAATTCTACGGACACATGATTTTTGACGCATGATACGGGTATGAGGGAGCATAGTTGTACACGATGAGGTTCTATGGTATCCGAACGACTGCAACGCCGCAGTTTTTCGATCTTCATGAGAAATGTAATGAATACTTCCCGACTACTTTCCAGGGTTCAAAGTGTTCTTAAAGCGATCTCCGAGTTGTCTCCGAGCATCCCCACTGGTAATGGTAGAGTAGATAGTACAGTGTCTGTGTGCAGTATGAATGGAGGGGTGGGATGTGAAAGTGATGAAGGCACATTCGCCTTGCACTTTTGCAATGTCCCCAATCGTTGGCTCGAGTTCTTATATTATGATGACCTACTCCATGACACCAACATCCAGGGTTTCTTCTCATCCCCATCCACTGGTTCAAATCCGATTCCTACCAGCTATCTTTGTAATATCTTCAGAATTGTCGAGATACTCCTCGTCAGGGTGGTTCAAAGCATTTTTCAGGCGACAGTCGTGTGCTTGCATTGTCGATATATCGTGAGAAACAGAGTTTCAAGGCAAGGTAGATAACACTGATGGAAAATATTAAACCCTTCGAACCAAAGTAAATGCATTTGTGCCAGGAGGGAAGGACCACGACTAGATACCCTTATGCATGACAGCTTCAAGATACTCATAGTTAGAGCAAGCTTCTCTACCTGGGTTGTAAGAGAGAACTATCATCCCTTGACTGCATTGGTTCCGAGTTCTTAACTCGGTCTTTAGTGGTGAAAAAATCGCCTTATATGGGTTTGAGATTGCGGAGCTTGCCGAATAGATAAGATAACTCCTTATTTAGGCGATTGTTTTCTTTTTGGAATATATATTTCAATTTGACTTCTTTTTTTGGTTTTTGCATTTTGTTATTGCCTATTTCAGTTTTTTGCCGATGTGCTGAACTTAGTATGTGAGGCTCAATTTCAAAATAGTTTCCTTTTTTGATTTGACTATGTGGCATTTGCCAGAATGATTTGATTTAAGTAGTGCCAATATGCTGAGCTTAGTATGTGAGAGTAAATTTGAAAATGGTTTCCTTTTTTTAATTTCACTGTGTGGGAATTGCCAGAGAATTTGCATTATTTTTAGATGTAATTATTTTTGTCTTTGTGTCACATGCACTGTAATTGTCTGTGTCCAGCAGTCTTACATAATAGGCTGCTCAATATGGTGATGTCATTCTCACATGACTGCCACACTCACCCACCTCTCCGCTCATTGTTGGCCGACTATGGTGCCCTCCTGCTCACCAATCCTGCCCCTTCCCTCACTGTCTAGTACAACAACAACACTATCTGCCTTATTTCTTAACTAAAAATACTCAAAAAAATACTATAATTTTGATAAAAATCACAAGATATTTCATTGAAATGCTATGGTAACAGGACAGCCAAAACATGATTAATTCTAGAGAAGTGAAGATATACAATAACAATGCAATAAATAGTGGTATTTGCCTTGACATAAAATCATTAACCCATTGTAAATGTGTCTACAGAGCTATCCATTTTCCTATTTGTATCTCTGAAGACTCTGAAATAATTGTATAGAATACTGACATTTTACTTTCATTTAGCAGAATGACATTGACAGCATATATATATTCATACACAGTAGAAGATAAAAATGGTAACATGTAGAATAACTCATAAGTAAAACTACCTCAGATGTTGGAAGAATAAATGGCTCCTATTACCTGTAGAATAACTTATAAGTAAAACTACTGTAAGGTAATTGTTAGACCCAAACTCCATGTGACTTCTAACAATCACAAACAACCAGTTACTTTGCATTCGAGTAGTCCCAGTGTGCATTGCAAGGCATAGTAGTAGGGCTAAGTCCTTAGGTCTTAGCGGAAGATGAGCTGGCACATAAGTTGGTATGATATAACTTAGCTCAAAGCTGGTTTGTACCAGTGAGAGCTGTCCTACTTAAATACATGGTCCATATACTACTGTTGTACATTGTATGGCAATGGTATTTGTCTATAGAGAAGTGACTGGTGGGAAGGAGAAGTGTCATAGACAATCAAAGACGGTAAGTACAAGGGGGAGTCCTTTCCAGATGAGAGAAGAGTACATGAGTTGAGATAAGCAGCAATAGTAAGGGAATGTCTAGGGTTAGGGCCGAAAAAGGGGTAAAAATTGTAACAGTAATCAGTAAATAGACAAATTGGATGTATGAAAGACTACTAACCCTTAGACATTGGAAGAATAAACAGCTGAGGGTGAGACTACATTTAAGTACAATATATATATATGTCTCAGAGTAAAATAGGGAAAAGAAAATAATAAAATATCAACCTGATAGCATGCACCATATTCATTTCTCTACTCCCCCTGGTGTCATGCCATTTCCAATCCAAATTCATCATTGTTACAAACTTTGATATATGGGTTTAGGCAATGGTTTTATAAGGATATTGGTGACATTATGATGTGTCAAAATGTGATCAATAGATATTTCATTGGCTTCCATTTTATCACAAATATAATGATAGCAGATATCAAGATGTTTCAAAAGTCCATAGCCTTTTGTCATCTCCATAAGATTGATAGAACCCAAGTTGTTGCTGCATAGAGGAAACAGATAGTCCTGTGCCAAATCAGCTTTTTTTAACCATGAGGACATCTGCACTGATTGTTGCATGGCTCATGACAAAGAAATATACTCAGATTCTGTTGATGATAATGCAACAACAGCCTGATGTTTAGAAGATCAAGAAACAGGAGCACCACCCATAAAATATATGTACCCAGACATTAATCTTCTGGTGTCCACACATCCAGCCCAGTCAGCATCAACATATCCAAGTGGCTTCAAATGTTCTCCAGGTTTGTTCAACAATGGGACTTTGTAGAGCAACCCATAATCAATGGTTCCTCAAATATACTGGCAAACACCAACAAGAAGAACCCAATGCTCAGGTGAAGGGTTCACTTGAACATGACCTAGTATAATGCATGCAAAGGAAATATCAGGTTGTGCATCTGAACTCCCCCACAAAATTGTGCCAAGTAATGGTTGAAATGGCTTAGTAGCCATATATTTTGATTTGTCCTTATTGAGAGGTGATTCTCATTTGCATATCTGCCATTTTGGTGGTAAAGGAGTATCAAGTGGAGCAACATCCCAAAGATGGAAGTGTTTGAGAGCATGCTTGAAATAATTCAATTGAGAAACTGAAATGTCACTGTTTTCTAACTGTTTGACAGTCAACTCTAAGAGTAAGTTCAAGTCATCTACCTCTTTTAGATCCTATTTTTCAGCAAATTCATGAACTACTCAATCAGCTTCTTGATCATTGAATGAAGTACTGAACACATCATCAGTATGTGTCATGGTTATTGAATAGTCATTGCCATTTCATGTGGTGCATACACATGGATCAGCCTTAGATGAATGATAACCCAGCTTCTTATACCCATCATTAAGCAATTTGAACTAAATGTGACCAGATTGAACAAAGCCATACAGTGGCCATTTCATCAAGCACACCTTATCCTTCTCCCCTTGCTTGATAAACTCTTTTGGCTGTTTCATATAAAGCAGCCTGTCCATGGTACCATTCAGATAAGCTGAAGAGAAATCAAACTGACATGTCTTTAGGCCTAGCACACAAGCTACAGCCTTGGTCATCCATACAGATTCCATCTGTGCCACCATTGCCCAACCTTTATTGAAGTCGACACCTAGAATTTGTGAGTCACCATGTCCAACATATCTCGCCTTTGGTTTTCTTACATTCCCTTTACCATCCATTTTCAGGTCATATACCCACATTCCATCAACACAACAGCATTCTGTAGGAAGGTCCACAAGGTCCCAGCAGTCTCGCTTCACAAGACAATCATATTCAGCCTTCATAGCAGGCATTCAATATTCTTTGTTGGTCAAAGCTTGCTTGGAAGTGTGTGGAATAGCAATATCACCACTCTTTACTGCACTGGCAAGTATCCATGCATTACACCATAGATCTGCTTGTAGTCTATCACCATCTTGTATGTCAATGAAATTTACAGATGGATGTGAGTCAGTCTTAAGTGCCTAGTCTTGTGCAGCTGCATGGCTCTTCTTCTCTCTTATAGCAAAGTCTTGACTTTTGAGCATAGCCTTTGAAGGTTTTGGAATACAAGTAGATCTGCACAGAACAGGCTGTATTGGTGCAGAAGGAATAGTATGTGATGAAGATGGTGAATTTTTGAATTCAAATGCATCAACCAGCATTATGTCAACATCTGGAATAGGCAGATTTTCAGAGTTATTACCACAGAATGATGTCAGTGTTAAAGTGTCATCCATTTCACCAGAATTGTCATCAAATTTGCTTGGTCAAGTTCTATGCATTGATCCTTCTTCAAATATGACATTGTGCACCTGAAAAACAGCCTTCTTCATTGGATTGAATACTCTATACCCTCACTTATTCATGTAGCCCACCATGATACCTTTCCATCCTTGTCTTCCCAACTTTCCCTCTGCATGATCAAGATCTTTCACCCAGACATTGCTCCCCCATCTGCAAAGATGTGATACATTCATCTTTCTGGAAGAGTTGAACCATTTATTCCATGGAACAATATCAGAGTGACAACAAGATGGAATGAAGCCTTGAATATAGCAATGGGCAGCTGCAGATTCAGCCCACCATTCATGCAGCATTTTTGCACCCTTTAATTGAGTTCAGGTGCCCTTAATAATCATATGATCTCCATGTTCCACAACATCATTCACTGCTGAAGAATTTTTAGGAATCTTCTCATACAGGATCCCATGATCTTCAAGATATGCAATGAAAATTGCATTGTCAAACTCTCTCCCTATGTTGAATCACACCCACTTCAAACAATGCACAGTCTGTTTTTCAGCCATGGAGTGGAACCTCTTGAAGAATTGGAGAATAGTTAGTACATTCTTCATCACTAAGAAATATGGAATCTTTATTGACATTGCACCCACCATCTGCACACAGCATCATGTACCATGTGCCTCCTCAACTTTGAGTTCAAGACTTTCCCCACAAGTCCAAGCTGACATGCTCTAATGGAGTAACTTCAGATATGACTGTTTCATCAAATGGACAACAACTAATTTTTCCATAGATACAATCTTTGCAATTTCCATTAATACTCCAATTGGTTATTTCTAGGCCATCCACAAGCAAATGTTTAGACATCTGTTTGATAGTTCTGATATCTCTATGGCCAAATCAAATATGCCACATCTCCAAGCTTATAGGCTTGTTTTGAGACTGAGCACCTGTCACTGCTGCCAATCTTCCTGTGCTCTCAATAACATTGACCTCATAGAGTTTCCTTGAACCTATTGTTTTTGAAAACCTGCCATCAAGTATTGTTTTCCTCATTTTTGGATCTGTTATGGTGAACATTGAGTTTCTCCAGATTCTGGAATATCCTTTAACATCCAGAATAGGTATTGATATTAAATTCATCACAAATGTAGAAGTATGCAATGCTGAAAGTAGGATTCATCATACAGATCCATCATGGATATGAACATCAAGCTGTGCTGTTCCAGTCTCTTAAATGCAGAATTGATTGTCTGCAGTGTTTTCTTGTGATATCTCTGGCTTATATGTTATGAACCAGTTTCTCTTGCAAATACAATACAAATTTGCCCTGCTGTCAAGAAAGGTAGAAATATTGATGCAGATTGAATTGGAACTGATAGTACAAATGGTTTTAGGTACACATTCATTCATTACTTGTGACAACTCATCTACCAATCCAAGACCTTCTCAAAGCAGTCTAGATTGCAGATGTTTGACATGAGAAGAGTGCATCACACTTCTGAATGAACACACACTGTCTTTGTCAGCCATTCCCAGCTTGAATGTTTTGATTGGAGAATAGGCAGTTGCTGCTACAGGTGGTTTGGGAATTGCAAGAGTTGTTGATAATGCTGCAGGTTCCTTTCCTTTAGGAGCCCACCACCATTTTGGCCCTTTGCCTTCTTGACCTCTGCCAGCTGCCCAATATTTATCCTTGCCATGACCCTTCTTGCTGCAATTCTCACACTTGGTATGAGGTTTTTGATTCTTCATTATGAGAGCAGTTGAATCTGAACTGTTTGAAGTGTTGTCATGATTCAGATAGAGCCAATATTCAATTAAGGCAGTGGTTATGTCAGATAGTACTGTTTTGGTTTGGTGTAGTTGAATGAGCATAAACCAACTTGGAGGTAAGAATGTGAGGAGAATGGATATCATTTTTGCATCATCAATATTGCAACCAACAGCATTTGCAGCAACACAGAGCTTTGATAAGGACTGAAGGTGAGAGTTACAATTATCACTGTCAGCATATTTTAATGCTTTGAGTCATTTCAGGGCAATGTCTTTATGAATTTGACTTGTGGTGTCAAATTTAGCAGTGAGTACCTTCCACATGTCAGCTGCTGGCATTTCAGGCTGGATTCCATGAGCATCAGGATCAACAATGTTCTGATAGATGATTCCAGAAATGTGTCCTTCTCTGAATAGCCATTCATTGATAGTTGGGAAGTGAGAATTAATAGGGGTAGGAGTATCTGGGGAAGATGCAGGGACTGAAGGCTTCAGAATGGTTCCAGATAAATACTCTGTCAGCCCTTTTGCTCACACAGCACTGAATAAGAAAGCTTTGAAGGGAATCCAGTTGTCCATCCCCTTGAGATGACATTCTTTAGGGAAAGATGGAACATTATGGAGATTGGTAGACATGGTGATGACAAATGATAGTAATGAGATTTGGGCATGAGAAATGGTCTGGGTGATATATGAGCTTGACAATAGTTTGCACTCTGACTGTGAATCTGTAGAATAACTCATAAGTAAAACTACTGTAAGGTAATCAGTAAATAGACAAATTGGATGTATGAAAGACTACTAACCCTCAGACATTGGAAGAATAAATGGCTGAGGGTGAGACTACATTTAAGTACAATATATATATATATGTCTCAGAGTAAAATAAGGAAAAGAAAATAATAAAATATCAACCTGATAGTGTGCACCATATTCATTTCTCTACATAACATCCTAGATGTAATAACAGAAGAATATAATGAGTAAACTATAGGTATTTTGTCAAGTGTTTATAAATATAACATCCTACTAGGGTGTTTAATACAATGTGTTTCTTTCAAAATTACTGATGAAAACACACAGGGTGTTTACAAAGGTGTTTTGTTACATTTATATTTACTTTAAACACAAAGGTAATTACTTAGTCTTACAACCCTCAAAATACTGATGAGTCATTGACAGAATGTTTTAAGGACTCAGACTTAGCCATGTCCCAGTGGCCTCTTCGACTAGTATAGTTGGACTCAGGATGCGGTGCTGAGTTGCTGGCATGGTGATCACATCTAGAGAAGTGAAGCGTTTCAGTCTAGCTCAAAAGAGCAGTTCGAAATAAACAGTGTAAAAGGAGGGGATAATGTTGTCAAAGTCAAGAGGATCTCAACGGAGTACACGAGTGACATGATGTTCACAATTGCTGAAAACCAACTGAAAGAAAAGTCCAAACGAATTAATAAGTTGATTAAAAGTGGTGAAACTTTCAGACTCCGTTTGAATCATATCAACTAGGCTGACACGTGTGTTCACCCATCTCACACAGAGGCATGCCTCACTCTGAACCAAAATCATGGCTGCACAACAACTGTGTTCCTGTATTCTCCTATAATTTTGACTGGAAAGACCCAGAAAGTCTCTCTGAATACTGTGCTAATGTCGAGCGCCTTTGACAGCTGGGGATTCAAAACCCTCTCCATCCTGGCTGCATGTTGACTGCATCCATCACCCCTCATCAAGATGTACCTCCTTCGGGATGCCCAAGGCCAAAGTTCTCTGGTGAAGGTGGTTCCTTCCAATTGATCCTCAAGACCTGCCTTCAGACAGGCGTAGAATAGGTGTCACAGGTCTGGAATGCAGAAGTCAGGGGGCCAGGTGATACTGAGTCACTAGGAGACATTGTCTTGAAGATTTTTCAGCCATCGATGCTCCTATCTCCCTTCATCACTCCTCAAGGATGCATGACAGCTGAATGTCCCAACCCTAATTTGTTGGCAGGTATGGAGCGTCTTGTATATACCAAGTTAGAATTGCTCCAAGGCTCCGTCATTCTGCATTATTATGGACTTCATATGGAAAGTTATGATTCTAAATACTAGTTCTTTTATGAATGACAATGGTGAACAGATGATTATGCCAAACGGTGAAGTAGCACAGGTGATACTTCTCAAGTATATCATTGCCATGACATTGGAGCAGTGGCTGGAAACATATCCAGAACATAAACAAGGTCCACCTCTTAGTAAGACAATGTATTCAGGTTACCTCCGCAAGGCACAAAAGCTTGTTTGTCTCATCATCTTATTACCATTGCACTTCCTGACACTTTCGACTAGTACGTTTCAATGGTCTGGGGCTTCACAGAGATCAATGCCAAGGGTGTCATACACTATGATGCCTGAC
The DNA here is from genome assembly GCA_028551335.1 of Armillaria sp. CMW 4456. NCBI lineage: Eukaryota > Fungi > Basidiomycota > Agaricomycetes > Agaricales > Physalacriaceae > Armillaria > Armillaria sp. CMW 4456. The sequence goes on from JANDKJ010000196.1 coordinate 80,643, forward strand.
TGGACAATGTGATCATCATGGAGGATTGGCAGATCGTTATCTTTGACTTTGGGGATGCATGGCTTCATGTCCCTTCGAATGAAGTTATTAAGGGAAGTGATCAATGTTTTGCTGTGGAGAGTCTTCTCACATGCTGCGCCAAGCACGAGGATGCATTGCAAAAGTGGGCTGAGACAGAGCTTCTGGATGGTTTGATGAAACCTGTGAACCACTTTTATCGAACATGTTGAATATAGCTGTTACATATAATACTGAAATGACTGAATAAATTATTTTCACAGACACACAGCGAACACGATTGTACCAGATAAAATTTCATGCAGTCGAAGTGCCTGCAAAGGTGCACACTTCCTATGTTTATCCAAGATGCGAACTCATACTGACAGACTAATTTCTCAGTTCATTAATGAATGACCGTCATGATCTCCCATTTGGTTAAAATATAAAGTGCCAATTGTGATAATAATCGTGAACTGCAAGGTGAAGAATTTCCAAACCAGCCTCTGCTCTCAGCACACCTTTTTCCGCAATCCTCACATTTTGCATGCCATTTGAACTTGAAAACACGTCTCTTCTCGTGAACTCCAAGTGTAGGCACCACACATGGTTCAACACCTGGTTTAGCGTTGCCGCCTTCCCTTTTCTGCTTCTCTCAATGACGATGGCTCTGCTTATCCACTTTCACTTTCTGTGACAACCATGCATTTCCACTAGCACTATGCCAACCAAAGACCCTAGTTTCTTCGCCTTTGTGTCGCTGGACAGCGGGGCAGGAGAATTGTGCATAGAGCTCATTTGCGTCTGCGGAGTTCATTTGCGGAGGTCCCATCACTTGCATTTGATCAACCGATCATTTGCATAATCTTGATACATCAATTGCATAGACTTATGAATATTTCTCAAAGTCTGATCTAAGAAGCACCCAAACCTTGCAAGCCATCCTGTGTGAGTACTAAAATCAAGTTAATACAATCATAATGCCCCTTGTAGACTTCAAAAACTCATTTCTCACCCATTTCACCTCAACACTTGTGGTAGATATCCAACACTAACGACTTTTCCTTAACGCAGCTCAGACGCAAGCGACAGAGGACCTCATCGCCTGCGAGGAAATCAGCGATGCAAGCGAGACGCATATCATAGGCACAGCTGATGCTTGCGATAGCAGTTTACGCAATGACCCCAAATTTCTGCAAGTGTGACAGACATGTCACCTCCTCTAAATCTCAGTATGAGTGGCCCAGGATGGTGAGTGGTACCAGTATATAGCTAGTCATATTACTTACTGGCTTTTGGGACAACATAATCATTGAGAATCCAGCAACAATCACATCAAAAGTTTAAAACAACTCAACCTCCAACCACCATCCCGCCTTTTTTCATTTGCATCCATGGCTGTATACTTCCGATTCTTTTGTTCCAAATCCGTTGGCAAGTCGACGCGCTACCTTGGTGGTCAGAAAACGGCAGTCACAGTGAATTTCGGGGACCCATTTCCCGGTGACCTCTTTAGAACATTGAGTGGTCGATACGCGAGGGATTTGATGCAGAACAACATCGCCTATTTGGCATTGATGTAAGTGAATTTCACCATGTTATTTAAGCATCGAAAAATCAAAATGACGCCAGCAACAACTGGCATAGTTCACCATTATGCCCATGCAATCATTACACCATCCGCAGCTATCAATTGGATGGGTGGGTGGTGGTAACAATTGAGATGTGGGGAAAGGAGCCTTGGAAGATGAAATTATGGGTACATACAGCCCAGGAGCATGCAAAATGGCAGAAGAATCTGAAGACAAGAACTTTGCTATTCAAGCCCAATGATTTTTTTGAGGTAAGTGTTGTCATACTTAGCCAAATTAATATGTATTCTGACCTTTTTATAGGTACTCTAAAATGAGAATCTAATACTGTATATGAAATTTATTCTTGGTATAGCAATACTGTACAATAGGATGTGGGTATTCCACGAAGGGGAGGCACCAAATTTTGGCAAGCATTGGGTGTGTAGGCTCTACACATTTTTTGTACCAACATTGACAATGGTTTGGGACACATGCCATCTCTGTTCATAGGGCCTCACGATGCACAGTTTTGCGCTGTGGATCGATCTTGACGATGTAATTGCAGACGATGGTGCTAGTTTGAGAGCAGACCTAGCATGGCATGGGGAGGGTTTCGGTAAGTCATGTTCCCCTACTTGACGCAAGATCGACGTCTCATCTTTATTCATCACTGACATACTGTCTATCCATCATATCGGCGGACATCAAGCCTTCATCTAAATACGTTGTGGCGACCTCCGAGACTTTGGGATCAATGTGACCCAAAGCTTCCAATATCTCCTTCTATGTGTGGGACACATCAACACCGAGAATCTACACAGAACGAGATACTCACCCAAACTTTATCCTGCATGATCTTCCTATCCTCACTGATCACCAAAGGTGGAACCTATGCCAAATTGTTTCAGAATGTTTCTCGATAGCCGGATAGTATGAAGTTCTCGGTCTCTTGACAAAAGCGAACAACAGAAAGCATTCAATACAGCGGACTCTCAGTAAACAACCATCGGTAGACTTGAAGGAAGAGCCTATGCTTTGATTGGTACGTTGACTTGATCGGTATGCCAATATGATTTTGACGATGTTTGCAGAAGGACCGATGCTTTTTCTCACCAAAGCCTACAGCAGAGTTGACGACGTTGATCCTCACGTTTGTTCTGTATGCAGGTGGTATATCTGGATCATAGTAGTATTGTATCCTGCAACAGTCTTCGTTTACTCAAATGCAGAAGACATATGTGTGTTGTGCTTGCTGCTTCCTCTCGTCAGGGACATGCAAACACAGATATCTACAAAGTGTCTCACTGCAACTGGAGACATATATTTCCGGTGTGAAACACCTGTCACCTCTTTCCCTGTATAAAATGCCCCTGCAGAATGCACTTTAAACATGAACAGCCACCACAACCAACTGCACTCTACAAACACCAACACGTGCGAAGCTTCGACTTCCACCATGACTCTTTGTCCTGGAGAGCAATCAATGTGCAATACTGCATGCAGTGCAGCCAGACACATTAGTCAATTGAGCTTATGCGGAATCATCTCGACTTTTCTAGTCGACACCTGTACTGTCATACATGCAGACAGGGATTCTTGAATAATAACTCCTTCAAGATGGTGAGCCCCTTTTTGGATTCCTCGTCGGCATCATCTGATGGTTTATTCCAGTACCTGATCCTCTCAGATTAACATCACTATTGTGACGACTGCAACAAGGGGGTTCCAGTCTTCCTCTGCTCTCAATCTTGCTACCGCAACTGAACAGCACCTTAAGCAATCAGTTTGTCACCACCTTGGCTAAGAAGAAGGCGGGTGCGAGAAGTGGGCCGGAAGGGTGGGAAGATGAGCTGGAAGAAGAGGACTGAGAGGACCATGTTGCACTCAAAAAAGTCGAGGAGCTGGCTCCTATGTCCCAGCTAGAGGTCGGTATTGCTCGCTATCTTGGTGGGTTTATTTCTTTCTTGAACATGAGTTCCTTCTGACAAAGTGAAAAAGTCTAAGTTACAGAATCATAAGAAGTGTTTACAACATCAGCCAGTACCAAAAGCCATCTTGAAGCAAACATGCCTGGTGTGCTTGTGTCAGTCATCAAAGATGAGTGTGGCGAAATGCAGGCACTGCATGTATGGGTGAACATGTGGAGGCCCTTGATGTCGCTACATCTGGTTGATGACTTTTCATTCAGCAGACCACCTTTCGTTCATCAAAATCGAGAAGGACATTTCATGCAGCAAGGTGACAGTAAATGCAAAACAAAACGAGTAAGATACCATTTTAATAGTCCACAATAATTGCATACCTTGCTCGTGAGACGTTGTTGCGTGTAGTAGGTAGAGGCCTAACTCGTATAGCTGAAATCTGTGGGAAACGACATGAAAATGAAGTGAGATTAGAGTATAATAGTCCTCATACCTTGCTCGTGGGAAGTTCATTCGTATTGCCAAAGCATACTTGGCATGGATGAAGCGGGGGAGGGCCCCAAAATAGAGTGGAAGCATCTGCGGTAAGTCTAGCTTCTGCATAAGATCGATCATTCATCTGCGGTAAGTCTAAACGTTTGCGTAAGACCGATCATCCATCTGCGGTAAGTCTTAAACATCTGCATAAGATCGATCATTCATCTGTGGTGACTCCAAAATTGTGCGGTAAGGTGTAAACATCTGCATAATGTTAAAAATCCATGTTTGGTAGCTCTGAACACCTGTGGGAAAAGTCTTAGACATCTGCGTAAGATGTCGATCTATCTGCGGTAAATTCTGAACAGTTGCATAAAATGTCAATCTATCTGCGGTAAACTCCAAACATTTGCGTTAAAGTCCAACTATTAGCGTAGAAATCATGAACCATCTGCGGTGAGTCTAAACAACTGCGGTAAGGTCTCGATATCTGCGTAACATGGGCCATCCATCTGCGGTGGGTTCCAACGTCTGCGAAACATGAACCCTTCATTCGCATATTTTTAGTCGATCATTTGTACAGATATATGAATGTGCCCCTTAAGCTCAAACATGTTACGCAAAATAGGCTAGTAATTGCCTAGTGTGATTTGACCCAAAAAAACTCTACTTAAACACGAATGAGATAGATATACCATAACCATCATAGCACCTAAGCAGGGATGTGTCATTGTTCAGTGTTACACTCGTTGCTCCTGGTCCGACAAACGTGCTTGGCTTGTGGCTCATATTCTGCAGCCTGATCTATCATAGTCTTTCACTTCAGTTGTTTTGCCACCTCTGGGTTCAACGGTCTGGGCCTGGGAGCTCTGGCCAATTCTAAGCATCTCCTCTCCTCTTCTTCGGCCTGGACGATGCGCATCCATTGTGCCTGCTCCTCTTTATCGAAGCCAGGTCCGGGCTGTTAAAGATCAAGTACCTCAACTGCGATGGTGTATAGTCAGACATACCTCCAACTCAGACTCAGTCCCCTCACGAGTTTCCTCGTCCTCGGAACCACCACCGTTCCGCCAGGGACACCAATTGTCCTGGTGCATACCAATATCCAACCCCCACTGCATGTTCCCGGCGCTACCGGCTTGCTCGGATCTATCAAACATTCTGCCCTCCAGTGTCTCGAGAGCCTCGATGTCAACATCCACGGGGGGGAATTTAGGTCTGCCATCTATAGTGAGGTTAGTATATTTGACCATTCGCTTGAAAGTGTTTCCTATAATAGTTCTTTCAAGTGTATCACTGGAACAGGCAGGCCCAGCCTCTGGGGATGGTAAGAACTCGGTTCAATACCTATGCGCAACCAAAAGGGTGTGTGCATGGTACATCGCCAAGTCAGCCATCCACACCAGATTGTTCCTCTTGAACATGGGCACAATATGACACCAAAAGTAGTTGTTTATCCATGCCATGTCGTCGATTGTGAGCCCACCACAGTGAAATAACTTTGTCGTTCGGTTGTTCTTCCTCCAGTATGCTAATCCCGGCACCCCACGCTCGTCAACGCTGTCTGGATCGTCATTGAGGGCTCTCAGCACATTCCAGTGAGAACGAAGCGCCTTATGGGTCTCAGAATTGTACGGGCGAGCAGGCATGTTGCTCAGAGTCTCCTCCTCTGCTCCTTTTTGCTTCATTTCATGAGCACGAACCCATTTCCCTAGCTGCAAAATGACCAAGGTTATGTTCTGTCCTGGCACCTGACATTTGTAGCACGTACCCGAATTTTTCGTCGTTCCTCTCGATTCTGCCACAGGCCATCGATTAGTGTAGATACCAGTATGTCGGAATGAGCTCCTGGCATATGTGATGACTGGGGAGATGGACTATTACCCCTCCAAAATTTCACCGACCATTTTTTATGTGGCTTCAACTCTTGGATCAGACGACAGGGATAGTAGTACTTTCCATCTTTGGCGAGAACCATTTTACCGGGGCTGAATATGCTATACTCAGCTATCACATCAAAGAGAACAATCAAACCTTACAAGAGTCAGCGATGAATAGTAGCTATAGTCTCGTGTGACACTGTCTCTGTGGTCTCGGGAACTCCTTGACTATATGTTACGTTAGCACTACAATGCTAGGTGCCAGTCAATACTCTCTTACATTCTTTTAGAACGGTGTGTAGGTGACCTGTGTGGCCGCCAACCAAGGAACTGTTTCAATTTTTGGGAATCGCACATATGGCACTTCCAGTTGGGCGGCATTTTCGATGAACGTAAGTAGGTTAGACAGGCCTTGTGAGAGAAAGTATGACACTCGGTGCATTCCACAGCTAGTTCTGCAAACTCATCTCTGTGTCCATCAGATTCCACACCACATCGACAGATGATATGAAGCGGTGAGTTCGGTGGTGGAGAGCTGGACAAAGAAGCACCCGAGAGATGTGGGATGGGTTCCCCCGCAGAACTGGCAACGGTGGGTGACACGGGTTGTGGTGAGGGTTGTGGTGAAGGTTGGGTAGGGACTAATTCATCCACCAACATCTCCTGCTCATCCTCTGAGTCGGAAGATGTCGTGCATGTCCGTTGTCTAAACATGTCAGCTGCATCAAAGTCATTCAAAAGAGTGGCGATTGCAGGCAGACTGCCAGCATCGAAGTCGTCAGAAAGAGTCACGATGCAATCTGAACTAGGTAGCTTCAAACTAGGTTGCATGCTATGATTGAATTCCCATGACTTGCATGTATTACCATGATATGTGACCCAATGACGGTCGTTTTGAGCCATTAAATGCAAATGTGGTAGGGTACATTTGGGACTCTCTCCACTGCCAAGGACGTCGATCGGTTGATCCAGTTCCACACCCAGCTTGCTTGCACACCTCGTCCGCTGGTGGGCCGCGAATGCATACTGAGCCCCCAGGCCCCCTTGCAACTGATAGATAACGGCGTAAGTCCTATATCCCTCTGGTACAGGAGGATTGGATCCTGTCATGAGTAAGTTGACCCGGCCCTCATCCTGCTGGCTGTACCCTGCATTCTTCATGCCGTCGTGTATAAAGACAGCTGTTCCCCTGCCCGGTGTCGGCATGATGAACCGCGTGATGAAATGATTGGCGTTCTTGAATATGCGAGCGACCATTTCATACCGCATACCGTGTTTTTTAACCTCCTCCTTGGACTTCGTTTTCAAGTACTTTTTGACCTCCTCTTCGGACAAGGGATCTAGATATCTGGGGAAGTCCCAGTGGCATGCCTTCCTGTCATGCTCAGGCAAGTGCGTCTGGTCCATGAGCCAAGCCGGCTCAATGGTCAGAATGACAGGAATCCATGTCCAAAACTTGAACGATTTTGGCCTCCTGTACACAGTAAGCACCTCTCCAGCATGCCTCCGGTTTTCCTGGTGATCGGGGGGTCAACTGGGTGAGAGAGCATATCCATTTAGTAATCTTCCCTTTACAATCACTCCAATCTTCATTGGATGGCATGGAGAGTACCGCACGCTCTGGAATTGTTCTGTGTACTCGGATGTGATTTGTGCATTCGGAGGCTTTGAGCGATGCAGAACAAAGTTCCACACGACGATAATATGGCGTAAAGTAACGCCGGCAGCGTTCGTTAGTTGCCCACTCGCCCGTTGGACTTCGTCCCGGTGCAATCAATGCCTGAAACCATTCCTGTAACGTGCGTGAGATTGAGTCCTGCTATTTGAGTAAGAAGCACATACCAGAGCATCTTGATAGCTATCGTATTGCCCCGTAACCATGCCGCTCTCATAGAGAAATCCCTTAAAGTCATCCCGCAAGTCCTTTAACTCGTCACAAGGCCTTAACTCGACAGAGAGTCTCTCTGGATGGAGGAGAGACTTAAGGGGCCATTTCCGACGGGCATCAAGGACCTGAAAGAAACGCCACATTAGACTGTACTGCTCTTGACAAGCCTCGTCATCAAAAAGATGCACAAAGGTCTGCCACTGGTCGTCACCGTAGTTCAATGCGGTGTACAAGGCTTCCATACTCGCATCCAACCAGCATGAATTGTCGGCCCATGGAGGGCCTGGTATGTACTTGGTTTCGGCGACATCAACAATGGATAGTGCCCCTTCGCGATCGTAATTTTTGGAGGGAGACGTCTGGTCATAAAAGTCTTGCGCCTGTTGAGTAGATATGGGAAAATCAGGCGAAGAATTTCTCGCAGACGCGTGGTCTGCATCGTCTGGCGCATCGGGGGTTACCGCCGCGGGCTGTGCTGCGATATCACCAGTCAGGTGTGAGGGTTCTGGGGTTTCCACTAGAGGTGTTGGAGGAAAGTCATCCTCACTCTCCACAGGGCTGTTGTCCTCACTCTTCGCAGATGGTGTCCAGTCGTGATCGCTCGTCTCTGGTGGTGTGGATTTTTTGCGCCTGTGCCCACCCTGTTTGCGACCCTTGGAATAAAAGTCTACATTACGGTCGGGAGCGCGGCCCTCACGGTGTGTCATGCCATGTGATGGGATGCATGATGCCTTGCGTTTGGGATCTCGAGATTTCTTGGTGCGACCATGGAGATCTTGATGGTGCCGTCGTTGCTCCAACTGAGACTTTCCGTGCCGTATAGGTGCACCTACTACAACAGGCAATTCAAGTCAAAGAGACCAAGTACATGCTAACGCGAGTGACTCACTGAGTGTGCGATCGTGCAATCTGTGATGGTAGTCCTCGAAAGACACGAGACCATCTAGAGCTGGTATGATATCAAACTTGCTTCTGACCACCTGATACAGCTTGTAGTGCATCGCTTCTTCTGCATTAGTACTGTTAGGTAGCTGATCCCATGTCCAGGTGTTCATCCGGCGCTGCGAAGGGAAGATCATGGAGGCATGATCTGGTCGTAACCACCATCTTATCCATGGGAGGGCTTTGGGGAACTTGGTCTTCAACTGTGTAACTGCCTTGTCGAACAGTTCCGTATCTGGCATTCTAAGCAGTACATCCGTCAGGGTCTTGAAGTCGTCACCTTGATCTACAGGTATAACACCTCCGAGACGCTTCACGTGGGTGACCGCATTCTGGAAATGTTGCGCACAGCCTTTCAACAGCTTCTTAGCAGCTAGTTGGAGCTCCTTGCGATTATGCCCATCAGCCCGTCGGATCCAGAAATCCACAAATGCTTTCTCGAAGCCAATGCGTTGAGGCTCGCTGAAATCTACCACCTACATTGGCGTGTCAATAAACGTAGATAGAATATCATGCAATTGCCCTACTCCTGCAAACAGTTCATCCACAATAATTCTATCCTTCGCCTCTGCAGCTTCAGCCATAGAGTCCATTAGGCCCTTGAAATGATGACGGTAGTGTTCAGCTGTGGAACTGCTCGAGATCGTAAATAACCCAGGAACCCAGGCTTCCAGATGCTCCGAAAAAATGGAGGTAATGATAAGGATAAACTTGCCATCAGCCATGTAACCGTGAGCGCCATCTGTGAGCAGTCCGTTCAGGCCGTGATACAAAGGTAAGTCCGGTAGGTTGTTGGGCACAAGCATGTCTTGCATCCAAATGGTCTGAATCGAAATAATGACGACCTCGCCCGTCATTTGAATCGTCCGTACCAGGCCTGGATAGTCCCGCTGCCATTTGGCGAATTTAAGGAGAAAGCCACGTCCACTGTCAGCCGTGCCTAGCACTCCTACCTTGTTTCGTTCGTACTTGATGCGTGCAGGATACCCAGTGGCCTCTGAAATCTCTGTGGCACCTTTACCGTAGCCATCCCGTCTCTTGGGACCTACCATCAATGCACTCGGTCCCAGCTGTGGATGGGCCAGCACAAGCTCTTTGAATTCGTACTCTTCTTGGCGCGACATATGCAACACATAGCTCATGTGTGAATGATTGTGGGCCTGGCCGTTAACGTAGCGTATCCCTCCAGCCCACTTAATGAAGTAGGATGTCGAGTCACAAGGGAAATAATACAATTGACCACCACATTGGCATGGTTTCTCCATTTGATCGAAATGGTTGTTCGGTTTTGTCTGTGGACGACATACGATTCGGCATGTTGGATCTCTGCAGCGAATGACACCCAGACATTGTCGGTTGGAATACTTTCCTCCTTCGATCGTGGGCGAATTGGGTGAGCCAATGTAGGGGCCTCCATTATTGCGGGTGGCCCAGTGCACTAGAAGATGTTTGGTCTGATCCAATTCCTCTTGCGAAACGTCAAGCGCAAAAGGTCCAGACGGCCATCCATCCCATCCGTCTGGGAGCAGTGACAAAGAGGTAAAGACCACTCCTCTATCCAGGTTCCCTTGTGCCTCTGGGATGGGCTGGGGTTCAATAGCGACAATTTTGGTAAGGGGAGCTGGATTAGAAAGATCCGCACCGGGGCAACGTATGAGATCATCGGTGGGAGTAGGTAAGGGTGGGGGATTGGCAGGGAGAAGGGGAGTCCCAGGGAGAGGAGGGTTGGCAGGGAGAAGAGGATTAGCAGGGAGAGGAGGATTGGCAGGGAGAAGGGGGTTGGCAGGGAGAGGAGGGTTGGCAGGGAGAGAGGAGGGTTGGCAGGGGGAGAGGAGGGTTGGCAGGGAGAAGGGGGTTGGCAGGGAGAGGAGGGTTGGCAGGGAGAAGGGGGTTGGCAGGGAGAGGGGGATTGGCAGGGAGAGGGGGGTTAGCAGGGAGAGGGTCAGGTAGATGGATCATGGAGGGTAGAATCCCTCCGGCTTGAGATTGAGTGTCCACTGCTAAGGCAAGGACCTGTCCTGTAAGACCCCAAGATTGAGATGCAATCTGACAGCATCTTAACAACATACCACTGTGAACGTCCACAATTTTCATCAGGGGTAACCCAGGAATATTCGTCGCTGGAGTAGGGCCGTGGTCTTGGGTCTGAGCATTCGACTGGGGAGAGGCGATGGATCCCAGAGGTGCAACCGACAGTCCTGTGTCCCTGTCTGTTTCCTTGGGGGTTGGCAAAATCCAGGTCCCGAGTCTGCATCGAAATTCGTTCTGAAAAAAAAGAATTCCAGGGAGCGCAAAATCATATACAGGATTCACTTACCCAAATGTCCATGAAATTTTTGGTGGCAGAATGTCAAGTTGTGGACAGCTCAGACATCATGTTGTTACCTTTTGGGGTAAGGCCAGTATGGTCTCTAATGCTATGCAAGATGTTGAAGTAAGCATTTCTTTGACATGTGTATGCTCATTTCTGAAAAGTTGCCACTTCGACTGCATCATGCACTATATAAGTGTATGAATAATGGTTATATTAGCAGCCACTGCACTGCACATATATGCTCAAAGTCTTGTACTCGATCAGATCATGCGTGTAAATCGTAGATAAATTGTAGATGATCTGGACTGATTGATTGTTCAGATATAATAAATACCATGATGTAGAAAGCTGACGATAATGTGGACATCAAGAGGATATATATATAGAGAGTCCTAGATGCATGCCCATAGTTGCTTTTTCAAACTCATATTAAGTCAGAGGGAAGCGTCGTCCTCAGCAGCAAGTGTCATCATTGAGGAGTTTATAACCAATCTCTCATCAGTTACATTGTCCTTGAGAAAGGGGGCCCAAGGTATAACCACTATGACAGTCCAATCCAGATTCCCCGTATCACTGGCCATCCGCTTTGTGAATGAGATTCTCCTGACATATTTGCCACAATGATCCCCTCTTATGACTAAGAACATGTTGTAGTGGCGTGCCTTGGGATGGATGGTGTCGACTTTCATCGGGTCGAGTATATGTGTATTACCAGTGTCGGTCCTGACACAGGTAATAGTGCCATCTGGTAGTTGGACAACTGTAGCTGTTATGGGGCGGCCACCATCGTAGGTAATATGGAACTTTGCGCCGGCGAGTATGGGATCCAGACACCAGGTGATGGGATCAGGGGAGGTCGGATCCCAGGCTGGAGACAGATCACGTTCGCTGGTGTGATGGGGAGGAGTTACATTACCCGGCACCTCTTGAACGATAGGCAGAGGCGGAGGACGTCGGCCCTTTGTCTTCTCGACATTCGTAGGGGGCACTCGACTGTAATAGTAGGCGTACTGGGGATCTTTCGCTATCGACACTGCCTCATTGAGGGGCAACCACGTCTCTTCGTCAATGACATCGAGATACAGAAACCAACGTTCTGGAAAAGGCACACTGGGATTGTAGACGTTGCTCCGAACAAGCACCTCGAGCACTCCATGAAACACTCTTGGATGTGTGTGAATTGCTATGTCTTCTACCACTCCGCAAGAGCCTCTCCATGCATGATTTTTCGCTGTGACGATGACTTTCCTGCCTTTCCACGGGGGAGCGGATGTCCATGTTGGAAGAGCCTTGGAGGTGGAGGCATCCCAGGAGTAACCACCAATGGACAGTGTTTGCCTGACAACGGTATTGGCATGGACTGTCCATGACTAAGATGATGTGAGTTCGTCATAAAGAAAACAATTGCAGTCAACGTACCTCCGTGGCTCTGCTGTTGTCAGAGCAGATGACGCGCAAGTAAGCACCGTCCTTCTCCTCGACCCATCCTCCTAACCTCTCTGCCAGTGGGATGCCCATTTGCTCGACATATTGACCCTCGGCGAACTCTTTATAAACGTCTCCCCACTGCACTGCAAACAGACCATCAGGAAAGCGAACTTCCAACCCATCTTCTCCGACAGTCTGAATGGTTCCAGTTCGGCACATGCTTGATTGAGTGACTATTTCACCCTCCTGATAAGACCATTCGATTACTCGGGGATGCGCTCGTATGTGACTTTTAATCAGAGGATGCTGGGATTCCCTGAAAAGCACCATGGTGTCATGCGTGATTTCTTTGGCAATCTGAACTTGCGAGAAGGTTGCCTTGCCTGCGAGGAGACCGTGGTCATAGATTTTGCCCTCAAAACGATAACGAATACCCTGGAGTTTGCGGCTATTGACCATCGTATGGTCGAAGAGTCTTTGAGGAAGAGTACTCCTTTCAATCCGTCATCATTTGTGATTACAGGATTCTGCTGGTTCTTCTGCCGGAGTGGAAAATCTGGGCACCAACAGGGTCTCGTAGCCCCAAGCATGCATGCTTGCAACTATGCCCACCTCCCCTTTCATCGCACCATGACGAAGCTTAATCCAAGATCCACTGGGGATGGAAGGGGATGCCGTCAGAGTCCGTACAGTTCGTCGGCTGTCTGCCACTGGAATAGTGTGGACCGTGACTTGTCGGTTTCGAATGGACATGCCTGGTATCCCAGCGAGCCATGCACGGAGTGTTGGGGACAAGTCTGCCTCAAGGCAGACTTGTCTGGTCAGTTTGGGCATTATAAATGCCGCCCGAATGCCATGGTGTGGTTGGGCATTCCGAGCGATGTGGAAGAGGACAATATCCTCCATTCCAGCCTCGAGCAAGATTAGCACCAGCCAGTTGGATTTGACCAATGAGAGTGTACATACCTGGCATGCTAGAAGGTGCATTGGAGGGGCAGCATCCAAAAGCTGATGATCGAACCCGAGCGGTTCGAGCGCCAGTGTTTTCGATGCGTTGGCACACGTGTGGGCTCTCTGTAGGATTTCCCTCCACAATGCTTCTTCCTCTCAGGAAACAGTGGTATGTTGTGGTTGGGTGGTATTGGTGTCTTCGGTATCGTCGGTGTCGTTAATGAAATCATTTTGTTCATCGTTGTCCGAGGATGACTCATAGGCCTCATCGTAGACTCCGGCTTCCAAGTCCAGAAAGATCGACTGCATATGTGAATTAGTTAGTTCTCGTCGGTCGTGGTTGCATATGTTCATGTACCATTGTTTAGATTTAGTGGTCGCTTAAGATTTGATTGTCTTATATTGTAAATGTATTATAAATACTGTGATGGGATAGATCTATTATTGTGCAAGTGGTGAGCCCTAACAGTTATGACCAGAAGGGAAAACCTTACATAAGTGTGGGCTTGTCTTTGATAAGGATCACTTTAAATGTCCACTGGAGGGAACTGCGCATGTCTACTTGGGCACCTCGACTGACCTGATCCATGCATGGGTGAGGGGTCACATGCTTGGTGGTGGCATCGTCCCTCATGCTATTTGGGTTGATGAGATTAGTCAAGTTCGGTTGGTATACCTTTAAAACCGATGTTTCTTGATTTAAGTCATACTTCATAGTATATATGATGAATTATAAGTAATATGTATATTATGTATATTATATATTAGTTTCCATAGATACGAGAGGTCAATACACCATCCAGAGTATGGTTGTTGCTGTGTACGAAGTACCAAGACTGCTAGTCTAGGGATGAAATTAGTGAGATAAAAGATATGGATAAAATTGGAAATGTACTATGGATGCCCCGAGCCCGATATTACCTCATACACCATCCGAGGAATGCAGTTGTCGCTGCATACAAGATACCAGTCATGCCAGTTTAACAGCGAAAATTAGTAAAAGAAACTTAATAGAAAGAAAGGGGATGTACTATGGATGCCTTTGCTCTGTATCACTCCATAACCACCTGAAGAGTATGGCCATTGCTATGTGCGACGTGCCATTGGTGCTAGGCTAGCAATGATTATTAGTACAAGAAACAAGAGAAAAGAAAAAGGTTACCCACCTGGCATGGATAGTGGAGGTCGACATTGATCCATTGATTAGGCACCATACGATGGTGGTAGTTTGAGAGAAAGAGGAAAAGGCTTACATGATTGAGGACACCTGTTTGATATGCACAGATTTCATGTCTGCCAGAGACATCCATGGGTGCTTAGTTTGGGTGCCTGGGAACTTGTAGGGCAAGCATTCAGGCCCAGCTGCTCATATACCCATGTCTGATATAAGCATAACCGAGAATTGTCACACATCACAGCTATGCAAATGATATCATATATTACTGCAGATGATGCAGATGATGTCATTTTTTCAATTCTACCACAAGTGACATTCAATGCAGCCATATGCAAGTCAACTTACTCTGCAAATGGGCTGATGCACAATTCACCCTGCCCCATAGATTGGTCTTTTCACAAGTGTCAGTCATGTAGCATCACCTCAGATCTGCGCCTATTCTTCCTTCATTCTTTGAGTATCTCTTCACTGTCAGGGGTGAAACATTCACCTTGATCATGATATAGTCATAGATGCTTCAACCAATTGCAGCCAGTTGGTATCCCTGATGGACACTGGGCCAGGAGAATTGTGTGTGCATCATGAGCATGCAGTGTGTGTTCCCATGGTTGTCAGTGTGCACACTGCCAATGAAGAGGCAAGTCACTGCACACAGCCAAAAGGGACACAAAATGCGAGCAGAGACTACAGACTCTCAATCTCACTCTAACCCTTGATGCTACAACCACACACAACAACCACACACTCTTTAGTTTGTGGGGGATTATAATGTGATAGAAGCAAGCAGTGGAATCAATAAGATGAGTTCTATGACCTTGAATATGCTTCAACGGATGCGCTCTCTGATTTTCTAGACTTCTCTAAGTCTAAAGACTTTTGCTACAGGAGGTGGTGACTTTGTTGCTGTGCCTCAAGGCAATATCACAAATGCACCATCCTAGATGCAGAGTGCAACACAATTTGCCCTTAACACACACAAAACTAACCCAAAACCAATGTGCTCTTCCCAGAGACACTCCCAAATCCAATCCACAAGAGCCACTGGGTTCAAACCAATGTGCTCTAGCTTCCTAACTGATTGTAACACCACAGGGTTTGAATCTATGTGAGTCAGAGAAACCTAACACACAATAACACCGTCCCCCAAGCCAAAGGGTTTAAACCTCTGCTGGCTGTAGCTTCACATGTCACATGAAACCCTTCACACCCAAGAGTGCACATGCTCCAACATCCCAAATGTCCCCTAGATGAACTTAGAGTCGATTACACTTCACACAGCATCTTTACTGATGTGCACCAATCTCTATATTCGAAGTCTCCCCCCAGAACCGAGCTGCAAGTGTCAACTTTTGCTTACACACTACACAGAGGGCACCGGCTGGGAACTTGTATTCTACTCTATCTCTACTGTATTTATCTGTGCTCTATTACAAATGTCATCCTCTTATCCGGTAAGGTCCTAGCATTGTAGTGCTCTATTCTGTTTCATCCAACCTCCTCTCGTATGGCATCATTATGACATCAGCCATCTGTCATCAGGGCGTAGTCTGATATGACTTGTCCTAACCCAACAGCACATACTTGGTATGTCATTGAGGTACACATGCTACCTCTGATCTTCATCTTCAGGAGAGCACACATTCCTTGTGCTTTCTGCCTCTTCCTGGCTCCTGAATTAGCCATGAGTTGGCCTGGGATATAATCATTTCGATTGTTATTTTTGGGTGTCCCTCCTCAGCACTCTTTCCCCTGGTTGTGCTCTTACACTGCCACCTTTCCTGTGATCAAGAGCACACATGTACTTTCCTTACAGCAGTGTGCTCTTGTGTCCCTGTCGATCTCTGGTGCCATGCCACTCAGCTGCCATGTTTTTCTGCTCCTGTCCATAGCACATGTCCATGCATCTAGTGTCAAGCACATCGATTCCTTGGTGAGTCTGACCCCTCTGGTATTGTCCCCAACCTGAACCCTGTGCTCCACCCATCGTCACTTCAGGCCACATTCTGCCTACACTCCTAGCACAGGAGTGCACTTTCTAGGCCAGGTTTCACCATCTTAGCCTGTGGGTCCAACGGAGTGTGGTGAAAATTGCAATTTTCCATGGCTACACCACTGGGGAGTGTGTCACCAATTATGAGCATGCAAAGTATTTACAACTTGTACATAGGTCCAAATCCAATACTATTTTACACATAACAGCTACTATACAAATGTCTTAGGTCATATTGACTGCTTACTTTACCATAATTCTCCTACAAGGCCCTCCCAACTCAGTCATAAAGGCAGTAACATCTAGCATGCAAGTGTGCTCCTCATCATGTGTGCATGCCACTTTCATGCTTGTGGTCCACCCATCCATGTTCACATGCAAAACATGCATGTATGCATGACCAAGAACACACCTATGATCCCCAACTTGGAAGCATGCATGCACACTATGCACACTAACAATTATTAATGAATGCATGTGTGCACCAAGCACACTTGTGTGACAAGCCAATCACATTGATCACATGGTTCACACCAGCAAGTTGCAAGAAAAAATAGATTCCTGTGTTATTAGTACTGTATCCTGCTCAGATAGCCAATGACCTCCAGCTGAAGTCACTGCCACAGCCTGATTTATCCACACTCTTGGCATCAAAGTTTAAAGATCTCTGTTTGAGCCAGGCTTGGCATGACATGTGGTGACATTGTATGGATATTAAGTGTTTATATGGCATGTAATCAACATGTAATATATATTAAGTTACAGCCCCTTGATCTGAAACCACCATCATCCCCTGGATGGGGTGGCTAATGACAAGGGAGACCTCATCCACAGAGCGCAGTCAGAGCGGTGAGACGCTGTAAGGCTGTTTAAGCATGGAAAGTGCTCAATACCGGGATTTCGTAGCATTGCAAAGTCTGGCACCCCTAAAACAGGACCGATTCACCCCTCAGAGTGTGCTCTTGCCGATAGGGTGCAGGCGACTGACAAGCCAGGGCTGACGACAGGTGGAGCACGAGACTTAGGTCCAGAATGGCACCAGAAGGGCCAAACTGGCTGTGAAGTCGATGCGGTTGACACTAGACGCGGCCCACTCCACTAAAAGATCACGGGCTGATGCGATCAGACACGAACCAGTGATCGAGGATCGACAGGCACACCAGAGTGCAGTGATATCATAAGGAAACAACAGGCTCCAGACCTTGGATATCATGGCAGTGCAGGAACACTCAGGACGGCAAATGGAAAGCCCGGTACCAAGGAAAAGATAACCTAAAAGATGAAACAGGACCAGGGAACTTAAACCGCACATGGACCCGGACTGGGGATAACAGAGGAGCATGTGGAGGGTGCACTCTCCCGAAAACGATGCTCGGAGATAGCACATGCTGCTTGGAAACATAAGGAGTGCTCTCTGCTGGACAGGCAGTGACTCAGTAGGACTCAAATCTGAAGGCCGGAAATAAACGAGTCAGAATGATGACCATAGGGAGGCATGCCAGATGCGCTCCTTGGTGCATGGACCATTGCCTAATACGTAGAGTCGGTTTGGAATGGAGAGCGCATATAAATACAGTAGATACAGAGTAGAAGACAAGCTTCAGGCCCCCTCTGTGTAGTGTGTAAGCAAAAGTTGACACTCTCAGTCGGTTCAGTCAGTAGTTTCGAATATAGAGATTGGTTCACAGCAGTAAAAACTCTGTGTGAAGTGTGATCAACTCTAAGTTCATCTAGGGGACGTTAGGGAGGCTAGAGCGCTTGCACTCTCATGTGTGTAGGGTTTTGGGTGACACGTGGAGCTACAGTCGGCAGAGGTTCAAACCCTTTGGACTGATTAGCTTGCGCTCTTTTTCCCAAGTGGCAGAGGTTCAAACCCTTTGGCTTGTGGGATGGTGTTATTGTGTTTTTGGGTTTCTCTGACTCGGCACAGGTTCAAACCCTGTGGAGTTATGATCAGTTAGGAAGCTAGAGCGCATTGGTTCAAACCCAGTGGCTCTTGTGGATTGGATTTGGGAGCATCTCTTGGAAGAGCACATTGTGTTTGGGTTAGATTTGTGTGTTTTAAGGGTGAATTGTGTTGCACTCTGCATCTGGGACGGTGCATTTGTGATATTGCCTTGAGGCCCGGCGACAAAGTTGCCACCTCTTGTAACAAAAGTCTAGAAAATCGGAGAGCACACCTGTTTAAAGCATATTCGAGGTCCTAGAACCCATCTTATCAATTCCACTGCTTGCTTCTATCGCATTATAATCCCCCACGAACTAAAGAGTGTGTGGTTGTTGTGTGTGGTTGTAGCATCAAGGGTTAGAGTGTGATTCAGAGTCTGTAGTCACTGCTCGCACTTCGAGTCCATTTTGGCTGCATGCAGCGACTTGCCTCTTCAGCGGTAGAGCACTCTCCCTTGCCATGAAGGATGGCCAGATGAGATGGCAATGAAAGCCAACACTGAGGGATAACCAGAAGGCGTTAATCCCACCCTGGAAAGGGGCTAGAGTTGATAACAACGAAATGTACATGGGAAATAACTAGGGCTACAGAAACAATAATGACAGACCAACATAAA
>JANDKJ010000198.1:0-11232 GCA_028551335.1 Armillaria sp. CMW 4456
GGAAATGTTTTTGAAATAAAATGTGCCCAGTGAACTTGGCATCCCAACCAAACATGGAGCAAATTCCACCGTCTTTTTTAAAGCAAGAAAAGGAAATCATTTTGAAATAGGTTTGCCCCAATGAGTTCGGCATATCGGCAAACATAAATCAAATTTCACGGCAATTACCGTCCTTTTTAAACCTGAAAAAGGAAATATATTTGAAATAATGCCTGCCCCAGTGAGTTCGGCATCTCGGCAAAATGCAAATCAAATTCTACGGCAATTACCGTCTTTTTTAAACCTGAAAAAGGAAATATATTTGAAATAATGCCTGCCCCAGTGAGTTCGGCATCTCGGCAAAATGCAAATCAAATTCTACGGCAATTACCGTCTTTTTTAAACCTGAAAAAGGAAATATATTTGAAATAAGTTCTGCCTAAGTGAGTTCGGCATCTCGGCAGTTCGGAGGAAATCGCTAGACGTAGTGAAAAAGGAAATGTATACAAATTATCTTCTATATAAGGCATACGGCATATCGGCATTGGTCATTATCAGCTGTTATCTATTCCGAAAACATCCGGCTATCAATCTATCACTTTAGGTAAATTTCAAAAAGGACTTTTGCACACTAAAGACCGAGTCAAAGGACTCGGAACCCCATGAATCGCGGAGATACTTTGATATCCAACTCTGAATATAACTGTCTCCTAGGTAGTCTCTTCGGCTAAGAACCACTGGGAGGTACTTGGACGTCGATACTCGTTAGGAGAATGTTAGTGCCGTTGCATTTCGGAACAACGCTGAAACAGAAATCAATACAAAAGATGGAGTAGAAACGGTAGGACGCACCTAAAATGCCTAGCGAATATCCAAATAACATGCTGCAGCAATCATCTAGGTTGGGACAGAATCAAAGACCGCAGCACGCCATGTTGATAGATCATTTTCAGGTTGTCCTTTTCTCGCATATTGTTTGAAATGTCCGTCATGGTACGGGATTCTGACATACCCAGTATCCAAAGTCGCCGTTTTGACAGCATATAGTGAGGTGATAGAGCATCATTCACCTCAGGACTGCTCTGGAATGCAAGTAGGTGGTCACTGACTCCGTGCGTCGCTTCTGTCGGATTTGATTTGATAGAAGTCATAATTTTAGCATCGTTTTGGAGGCAATTCAACGCCTACGTTGCGAAAAATGAAGCCAGAACGATGGGTTGGTTTAAATGTGGACGCAGCATAGAGGAAAGGGACAATATTCCCACAGTACCCTCAGAGCCGAACGGCATAGACGGCACAATGATCGCTTGAAAGGTCACTTTTCCAAGTACCTGCCCCAGATTTGGCCACGTTCCTATCCTTCAAAACAGACATCAACCCTCTAAAACTTATCAGAACGCTCATTTTGTTTTCCCAAAATGAAGACATGAATTTGAATCTGGCCTCCTCAAAATGAATTTGTTTGTCTCGAAAGAATTAAAAAAAGACAGTAGGAGGCTATGTGCTTTTAATGCCTTACATTCCTCATTTTGACGATACCAAAGCTTCCCCCTGTAATCCTAAGAGTCAACTTAGTTCCACCGAGTACAGTAAGCTCGACACGATGGCACTGAGGTACATAATACTCAGGTTTTCAGGTTATGGATGATAGGACAAGGAAGATACGTACCCTGTCGAAGAGAATGCTATCTGATGAGTAGATTTACTTCTATACTTAACTTCTTGAGCTTACCCATTGCAATTCACCCGTGGAGAATAAACATACAAGGACAATAGCCGGTCCCCATCTTAACTGATCTCTCATGGGAAGAACAAGCGTTAATTGATCTCATAGCACACCCAGGTTCCCTCTGTTCCTGTTTATTCACTTCTGATAGAAGACAAGGGACTGACGACAGTTCAATGCACGGCATAACCTTGACCATCCTTTCTACGGATAGCAGTTAAATACGGTTGTACTACGTCGCACCGATCTCCATAAAGCTTAAGATGTAGGCTATCCTTTGGTCCTCATCACTGATTCAAGCTTCATGATCCAACCCGAGTATACCGCATATTGTAACCTTGTTGAACAATGAGGATGTCAATGTTCCTCCTTCTCACCTGGTCGTCCTTCCTGGGAAGCTTTGGCGCTCGTAGAACACCTGCAGACAACACTCCGAGTTCGTAAGTTAGGACAGCTTGAACATTAATATTCATTCACATTCGACATCACCTGTACTCTGTCCTGAGACTGCAATATTGCGTTGATCAGCACTAGTATTCGGTTTCTAAACAACCTCAAAGGTTTGGGGGCCTACAGCAGTGAGCCAGGTTCTTCCGACTGACTATATTCCGACCTTATACCTGACGCCGGAAAACTAAGACCATGATGGTTAGTAATAGAAACGCCAAGGGTAGTCAAATCAAACTAGGATATTACGAGACCTTGTGGTGATACACAAACCCTTCAGCCTTGTTAAATCTTCCTGGCCATCCATCACGACCACTGACACTTTCTCAAATCGCCGATCCGACAGTCGCCGTCCAACAACCCAATATTGCCGCCGTACTTTATTAATATCTGCGAATCTAACACGTTCGCTGCTGCCAAGTAAAGTGTATGTGTCCCCGGGAATGAGGATCTGGTGGGTAGCAAGGATTGGAAATGTGTATGACCTTCCATCCATGCTTTCGACGACCAACTCTCCACATCGATCCCTCCCTCCTGCAACTTGCACATCCAATCCAAGCACACGTCCATTTTCAATGCAAACCTCTTCAAACCAATCCTCATCTGTCTTGCGATCACGCCGAACAAACCCTCCACAGAGTTGGTCCACGGGCAGAGGCTGTGTCATGATCTGCTTCCATGTGGGTCTCCACTTCTTTCGTCCGAGTCCTACTCCAGGATATAGCAAAAGGAAAGACTCTCTCATACTGCCGTGTATGGAATTCACCAGCGTCGTCCATGCATCCTCGAGAGATTCGGTCTCATAGTATGCTGGTATTGTGCTAGGCCCGAGAGGGAATGCGAGTCCCGCGACTTTGTCTACGGGATTAGTTGACACTCTGTCTCGCATGTCTGCTAGTCGATTGAATAGATCCCAGTCATTACGCCCCAACTCTAGTAGCTGCTTGTGAAACCTTGTAAGCGGCTCGGTCTTGTAATTTCCACGGTCATCTATTGGCCTTTCATGCATTGGTCCATCTGGTGTATCTCCCGCAATGACCCTCTTGTCGCCAACCTCTTGCAGTGTCCATGCACGTCTAAACCAACACCTATCACTGTCCAAGTCGTCGTCCTTCACACTCACAGGCAGTCCTAACCCGCTCAGATAGATCACTACCCTTAATCCCTCATACACATATCCAATTGTAGGCACATCCAGCCTCCACTCCGACATCCGTAAATATTCCCTTGGTCCTCCCCTCTGTCTCAGACAGAGGACATCCAGCCATATGTACTGGAGTCCCAAATTCAGCATCTCGATCCGGATGAGGTCGAGGCTGGCGTCCTTCGGGGTGGGCACCGGCCATTCCTTCCCATTAATGGGCGTCCACACATCCTCACGATCTTTCTCATCTACCCATGCGTGCGATATCGGTTGCGGATGGAACTGCACCTGGTCAGAAATATCGACAGTCCACCATGGCACGACTCGATTGCTGTACAAATCCCAGACACGTCTAGGTGGCAAAGAGGGATGGACAATGCGGTTGTCTACCAGTGCTTCCAGTCGCCTATCCCTGTCTTCCTCTTCCCATCTACGAATTCTGTCCAAGATAACACTCCAGTTATCAGTGTACCATATCTGGCGAAGACGGCCATATGCTGTCCCAAAGTCGTAACCCTTCTCAATGCAGTCTTCCATAATGGAGCGGAGAGGTAGGATGTCAAGGGTATATGATGTTCTCAGAGTTTCATTCAGTTTATCCAATGTCCCTTGAATGCCGAGTGTAACGCAGGGAGTGTCAGCAAGGGAGGATGTTATAACGGGACGCCGACGAGTGTAGCAACGTTGTAAAGGAACTTTTATGGATGATTCTTCCTGGCCAATCTCAGTGACAGCTGAGATTGCGACCTTAGGAAAGATGATGTGCTGGCGAGGTGTTTTCAATTGGGTATTGTCTACTCGGGAACCAACATACCTTTGGTGGCCAATGAGGAAGACGGAACACATGAGGTATTGAGTCAGAGTCATCCGAGGTGTCATCAGGATCCTCAGAACCATCTTGACGATCCACGGCCGATGATTTCGATGTTGGGTCTGGTGGTAAGCTAGATGGTGGGGTAGGCATCGGTTTGCTAGTCAAATGTTACCACGAGGCAGATCATGCCTTTTCAGATCGTCACATGAGAGGCCTGGACACCCCAAAGGTGATACGGATGACTTCTGAAAAGCTCATGATTCCAGTGACCTTGAATTTATTGAAAGAAGAAACGACACGGAAGGGGGTTTTATCAGTAAAAATATGGAAAGCTCCCCCCTGACCTAGTCCACAGCGGAGAGCGTGAGCTATGTTTCGTCATGTGCCGTATTGATTTGTGCGATGTTTTCGTAACCCTTTTGATTTTTCAGAGGTCTAATCCGTGTCATGGAAACGAAACCAGACTTTCTCCCTATAATATATCAGATACGAGCGAAGAATACATTTCTGGATCATGGAAGTGAATGTTAGTTCTGATGGAGGTGGCGATGCTGCTCAGGCTAAATTCATCCTTATCTTCATTCGTCGCGATGATAATTTCCCTGACCCTCAACAGACCAAGTACACAACTCGGAATACCACCATCGACCAGGACTGTCGCCCCATGAGAGCCAACATTCACGACGAACTAAAAGCAGCACATTATCTCATCCTGTGGATGAGTGGTCGCCCACAGCCGAGGGAGAAAGCAGCTCTAGCCTTACTACCATAAACTTGGGGAGATGGGAGATGGTTCTGAATGAGCACCCAAAAAATCGATGCTAGCTCCATCAAATTCAGGCAAAGTCCAGTGTGTCATCGTTGCGGTTGCGAGACCAGACAGGATGAGGATATGTCAGGGTCCAACTCAACCAACAATTATCAAACGGCCTGGCTGTCTCGCTTTCGGACAATCACCTTGTGGTACGGTGAGTAAGAGTTAAGTGTGTTGTGTGGAGCGAAGAGACTTGTTCTTGAGTGATTGAGTTAAGACTGCTGTCTATTGACTTTAGTCCGAGCTGGGGTTCTACCTACCTAGCTAGAGGTCCTTATATACTAGTTGTTGTACCTAAATATGGGGTCCTGCCCATTGTGAGTCATCTCTGGTCCATTAGTGGTGTGTTAACCTGCCTGCTTAGATAAGATAGTAAGTGGGTTCATGACATTACCCCCCCCTTAAGATCATCGTCCTGATGATTGTTGTTCCTCCCAGTACTTATTGATTAGCTCCCTGCAGTGCAGCAATTCATCTTCCCTGAACCACTCATTTTCCTCGTTAGGGCAGTCCTTGTAGTGGATGAGGTAGTACCAGCATCCCCATTTCTTCTGGGATTGGAGTATAGCATTGACTTCGTCTTCCAGTACTCCTTCTACCAGCATTTGTGGTGGTTTGGCTGGTGGCTCTTGGTTTGGGAACCCTGGGGGTGTAAATGGTGTGAGCAGTGCCTCATTGAACGTATTGTGCACCTTCCAGGTTGGGGGTAACTCGAGGCGATAGGCTGCCAGTCCGACCTTCTGTATGACCTTGAAGGGGCCAACTCGCTTGTCTTTGAGCTTGGCTTTGGGTCGGTCAGTGTGGAGGTTGGTGGTTTCCAGCCATACTCGATCGCCTGGTTGGTAGGTGTGTGATTTTTTGTGTGGGCGATTGTAGTGTTTCTTCATGGCTTGGTTGGCCTTTTCTAGGGAGGAGTGGGCTCGATCATGTGCCTTTTTCATGTCAGTTAGGAACTGCTCCATTGCTGGTTGGTATTGTTTGGGGGTTGCATTGATGAGCCTCAGGGCTCTGTATGCTCCAATTTCGTGGATTTATCCCTTTAGTGGACTGTCACGATTTTAACCCCTAACAATGTCACGAGCTGAACCCCTATCTATATCCTAACCCCAGCTATGCACCTAGCCACCCAATCATCGCCTCGCTCAATCGCTTGTCTATCTCTGTTCGATTCTCTCCTTATCCTCACCCAGTTTGGGACTCTCTTTGAACGTACCATTATGCTCCACTCAGCTGATGCCTTGGACTCTTCTTGCTGGCCAAACACTGGCGCCTAAATAATGTACAACAGTAGTATACGACTTGTGTATTTAAGTAGGATGGCTCGTGCTGGTAGAAACCCAGCCTCGAGCTAAGTTAAATTCATACCAACTTGCTTGAAACTCACTACTCTCCCTGAAAAGCCAAGACTAAAGCCCTAGCCTTGTCTTCATGCTAATGAGTCATGCACTGGGAATACTTGAACGTGAAGTAGCTGGTTGTTTGTCATTGTTAGAAGTCACATGAAGGTTGGGTCTAACAATTAGCTTGAGGCTTCCTCACCCTCTCTTCCTTACATGCACATCGTGAAGGAAAAAGACTGTATGACCTCCAACACAAGCCTAGCCCTCCTCACCATACCCGCCATCCTTGGGCTGATAGCCCTGATAGCCATCCTCTGGTACTACTATCGAGTCATTCTTGACTGCTTCCTCCCCCTAGTTGCCTTTTTAAACAGATTCTATGTCATCTTCCCATGCAGGGCAGGGCATGGCCCCACCCTCAGAGCCGGACCAGACCTCCCTCAACACCCAGAAATCGACGAAGACATGGAAAGAGCATTTCCACCTAGGCCAGTGAAGCCCCTCCCCGTCTATGCCCGACACGCCTACCCCCCACTGTCCAGCACCGCCACCTCCTCGCCCCTCCCAGATCCCCTGGCTAATCCCCTTGGAGGAGATCTAAGCGGCGATGCCCCTGCAGCCCTCCCTCAATCCCACACTTGCATGGACCTCGACAACTTCTTCAGGTGAGCAAGGGAGGCAGGGACTATTTGGGGTAGGGATGAGTGCCGAACAGGTAATACGAGAGTATGAGGCGACACATCCACCCAGCTCACCACTGGACCTTCCCATGTGAGAAGATCCAGCGACACTCTCTGACCCCCAGTCTACACTGATTACATCAATCTATCACCATCATCCTATCACCATCATCCATACCAACAACGACCCTCGCAGACGAGCCAGTTGTCCTGCGAAGCATACGCAACCCTGGGCGCTTTCCCTCCGACCACTCCACCCCCAGCACATCCCCCTTCCTCACTCCCCATGAGTCCGCCCAGTCCCCTCTGGGTGACCCCTGCATCCCCTTCCCAAGCAGCAACTGCCCTGCCCCCACTCTCAACCATACTAGTGCTGCCAGCAGAAGCGATGAGTCTCCCAGCGAGCGAGACCTCATTCCTCCAATCCACACCCCAGGAGACACTGACAGCGATGGAGGGATCAACTCTGACACCAGCAGAGCTGGGGCTCTCCCTCACTCCCTTCACTCCTTCCTTGGGTCCGGATATTCAAACCCCCATGTTGACCTCACCAATGACGAGTAGAGCTGAAGAAGGGATCAAGTGGGACGAAGTGGAAGCATATATACAAATAGCAGATCCGACGATAGGAGAGCTGATGATTATCCCTGACACCCCAGAAGGTGTATGGGAGTATTTTCTTAATTTAGCTGCTGATCAATACTGATACATATCCAGTTTCCAGGCTGAGAGGCCAGTGGGAGAGAGAACGAATCCCTGAGATGAGGACCTCATGATCCGAGACCTTCTTAATCAGGCCAAAGTATAGGCCACTGATCACATCAATCACAACAACAGAAACTACCGAATCATGTTACAAGCTGCAGCCAGGCTGGAATCAGCTGGACCATCCCATGCACAACCACCCCTGCAGGGTGGAGTTGAGAGAAGGGGAAGGATGGACCCTCAGCCATGCAAGGGAGGAAGAGAGCCATTGCAGGGTTCCACTGGGTCTTGGGAAAGGAAGAGGAAGGACGAGGAGCTGGCTGTTAGACTTGAGAAGGAGCTGAAAGCCATCAGAATCCGACTCTCCACTGACAAACCCAACCCAGGATGGATACCAGAGGAAGGGCATGGCGATGGCTCCCCACATCCCTCACATGATCCCGACCTTGCCTCGCTGCCAGATTATCCAAGCAGACCACCGAACATGCCACCCACCAACCCCAGACCAAATATGGTCATCGGGGATTTCTGATTAAATGTAAAACCCATCCTTGTAAAGACTCTGGACCCTTTCGCCAGCGACTCAGACGACATCCACCATTTCATATGTGACTGCAAACTCTACTTCCAAACATTCGCAGGATTCTTCGCTGATGCTAATCGAGTCGTCTTCGCCGTCTCCCACATGGCTGGACTGGCCAAGGACTGGTTCGTCACTCTCCAGTGCGATCTGATCTCCTGAACCAGGGGGCACCACCGCTTCCCATCCTGGATTGACTTCCAGCAAGCCCTCATCGCCCACTTCGAAGACCCAGCCGTCAAAGAGAAGCACCACACAGCCATGCTAAACTTGAAGTGGCAAGTCGGGAAGGAGACCGCGACCAAATATTTCCAGAAGCTCAAGAACCTGGCCATCAAAGCTGGACTCCGAGA
The DNA here is from genome assembly GCA_028551335.1 of Armillaria sp. CMW 4456. NCBI lineage: Eukaryota > Fungi > Basidiomycota > Agaricomycetes > Agaricales > Physalacriaceae > Armillaria > Armillaria sp. CMW 4456. The sequence goes on from JANDKJ010000198.1 coordinate 8,583, forward strand.
CGTGATGGGAGAACGAGATCAGCTAACGATGGCCCTGAAGGCTGGAGTCCCAGAGGGAATGGTAAATCAGATCTCAGACATCGGCATATTAGTGCCGAACAGCTACTACGAATAGAAGGCCCATATCAAGAGCAACAACGAACATCGCCAGCGTAACAAGGTTGTGAATAGCATGCTACACCCAGGACGACCAGTAACAGCTACCCATCCCACTAAGCCACCCCCATCTACAAGCCCAATGGCACTGACCACGATACCCTCCAATGACAGGAGGACCAGGACGGGGACGACTTATGGCGGTCAGGGACGCCCTATGGATGTTGATCGACTCCAGGCCCACAACAAGGGAAGGTGTTACAACTGTAACGAGAAGGGGCACATAGCGAAAAAATGCCCACAGCTGAACAAGAATAAACTTCGACGAACGCATGCCCAGATATGCGAAATCATCAGGCGATATGAGGACGAATATAGCAATGCACCAGAAGACTTGGCTGCCACCTCCAGGGTTGAGGAGGTAAAAGATTAGGCTGGTGCGCAAGCGACTCCACACAACTGGCCCAAAGAGGACCTAGCAATAGTGTGTCATCGAAATCCTGTACTAGTACTTATGCACAAACTGTAGGACCCAAGAAGCCGAATACACCTATGAACTTAACCAAAGAGTCGAACTGCAGGCGGCAAAGGACATGGCAGGGACAGACCCACGCAACCGTTCTAGCAACCGTACCAGCCAAAACTGCTGAAACCCCTAGGCTGCCTGCTGAGGGTGCAGCCGAGGTGACCCCGGCCCTGGCAGAAGAGTTAGCAGGGAAGCCCTCCTCCCAGGTCACAAGCGTCCCAGCAAGCAAGAACAAGACCGCTAACCCGACTAGTGATGGGGGCTGAACAGGGGTCTGCACGCCCCATACAACGAGCAAAGTATCCATCCCTCACCCTTCCTTTCCATATCGCGTCCAGAACGGGCAATGGACCATGTGCCCTTGGGACCCCAACATGGGCCTGATCATCGGGCTCACAACCGATGACCAACCCCCTGAACTGATGCCTACACCCGAATATCCCCACAATCCTAAGGAATGGCTAAAGCCCTGGGGTGCTGAATGGGTCTGGCACTCCCTCTTCACCGTCATGCCTGCAGCCACTGGCACCTTAAGGTGCTGGGTGCATAAGGACTGCCAGTGGGAAGTAACCAATGACCTTATTCAACACCTGCGAGCCGCTCAGCGATCCCAGGCCTTGGAGTGGCTCAAAGAGCTAAGACAGCCAAGGCAATTCGTCCATGCCACCCAAGCCTGAGGGAAGGACTTATTGGTGCCAATCCAGTTAGAAATGCTGGAATGGAAAAAGACGGTTGACACAATGGCCCTAGTAGACAGCGGATGCATGGGAAGCTCCATCAACTGAGCCTTTGTCGAGAAACACAACCTCACCACCTGGGCCATGGCTCATCCCATACCCATGTTCAATGCCAATGGGACCAGGAACCAAGCCGGCAAAATTAATGCCTTCGTTGAAGTGCGCCTCTGGATCGGCGATCATGACGAACGAATAGACCTTGCAGTCACCGACCTAGGGGATAAGGACGTATTCCTGGGTCATGACTGGCTGGTCCAGCACAACCCTTTCGTCAACTGGAGCACTGGGAAGATCACTTTCACCCACTGTCAGTGCCGACAAAACCCTCTCACCCCCCCTGATGCTGATGAAGCGGACAGATGGGATGAGGAACTCGAGGAGGGAGAAACGATCCTCGCCATCAACATGACCAAGGAGATAAGGCTGCGTGCGCATGTCACGAATGACCTCGCAGCCTCGGACTATGCGACCCAACCTGAGCAGACCTTTGAAGAGATGGTCCCCAAGTGGTGTTGAGATTTCAAAGACTTGTTCGCTAAAGAAAATTTTGATGAACTACCCATGCAGAAACCTTGGGATCATGCGATTGAGCTAATCCCAAATGCGAAGGCCACCTTGGACTGCAAGGTGTACCCCCTCAACCCACAAGAGCAGGAAGAGTTAGACTGATTCCTCGACGAGAATTTGGCCACTGGCAGGATAGGAGCCAGTAAGTCACCAATGGCCTCCCCTTTCTTCTTCGTCAAGAAGAAGGACAGGAAACTTCAACCGGTACAAGATTATCGCAAACTTAACGAGATGATGATCAAGAATCGCTACCTGTTGCCGCTCATCTCCGAGTTGATGGACAAGCTAAAGGGGTCCCACTACTTCACTAAGCTGGACGTCCAGTGGGGATACAATAACGTATGCATAAAGGAGGGAGACAAGTGGAAGGTGGCATTCTGCACCAACCGTGGACTCTATGAGCCAACTGTGATGTTTTTCAGGCTAATGAACTTGCCCGCCACCTTCCAATGGATGATGAACGATATCTTCCATGAGATGATAGCAACCAGGAAGGTGACTATCTATCTCGATGATATTCTCATCATGTCCCATGACCAGGCAGAACATCGCTGGCTTGTATGAGAAGTGTTGAAAACCCTATGGACACACCATCTATATCTCAAGGTGGAGAAGTGCGAGTTTGAGATGCTCGAGACGGAGTATTTGGGAGTCATCATCAGTGAAGGAGCTATCCGTATGGATGCCATGAAGACCAAAGGAATCACTGAGTGGCCTGTACCCA
>JANDKJ010000199.1:0-10775 GCA_028551335.1 Armillaria sp. CMW 4456
AGCCCGAGCATGCTCGGGTCCTTCACAATCTTGACTGTGGCATGGAACTTCGGCTTGTTGCGGCCCACCCCAAACCTGGCTAATTACTCCATTGTGTATCCAATTCTATCTAAGTACATTTAGCACATTCCACTGGTAATCTGCCTTTTATCCATCAGTTAAGTACAAATGAATGTATATTAATATATCTGCCTGTTCTAAGCAGACATGATCAATATGAGTATTTCAAACCATGGGTACCTCAACTCTATACCTATATATATCTATCTGCCTTGATGTATATGTAGAAAATGGCATGGGTAACCTATAGGTATCCTAAGCCATACCCATACCCATACCTGTCAAACTGTGAATCATATTGGAAAAGCTTAGATGGTATGTCCATTGCTATGATATCATGTCTTACTTTTTCATTGCCATTATAGACAATTGTATATAGTCTCTCTCCTCAGTTGTTTCATCTCTTTGAACATCTGAGAGTGAGTTTATTTCATGTATATGTTGTATTAGTACTTAACATACCTGTAGAATCACAGTCTTATGTATCTACAGGTCAGTTAGATAGGTATACAGCTTACAACAGGTATCTCTTAGGTCATAGATACCCAAAGCCCATACCCATATCCATACATACCCACTCATCTGACCCACCAGGTTTTGCAAAGCCATGCTATTCCCTATGTACATGTCATTACTCACCAACAATCAAACATTTAAAAATGTCTGACACAGATTAGCATGTATTCTCTCAAAAACATTGCAGCACAACTTCTTTCTGACATTCCAGATGCACAAAAGATTGAAATAGTATACACAGATATTCCAAAATACCAGAAGGAAAGCCCTACTACCTATTGCATTTTAGTGGTGTCCTATCTACAGGTGTGCAGCACATATTCCTTCTTTCAAGATTATTGACTTTGACTCAATTCTGTTTAATCAAGAATGTGAAAGTGTCTCTGCAACTTCTAAAGGCCTTAATATTTTGAAGGATTATTTAACAAAAGCAAAAGAGAAACAGGTGCCTTTTGCAAACCTATTAGCTTCAACATTTTAGCTGTTAGATGAATAAAGTATTAAATATTAGAGGTTATCCATACATTACATGATATTTCACATGAATTTACTCTTCTACATAGATTCCTTATAAGTAGGTGTTGGAGGTTATCCATACCTGACATAGTATTTCATCCAAATTTACTCTTCTTTTATTTCACATATTATTGTTATCTATTTTCTCCCTTGTACTCCTATCTCAAAGATTCTATAAGTAGGAACTGTCGACATCTGCATACCTCAGTCATTACACATACACTATACCTGACTGAGGTATGTCCTTTTCTTATTGCAGCCTTATTTACATTACTTACTTTGTTTGTAGATACTGATATATATTCTTTGTCTATTAGGTACAGTCTTCCAATACAGTCATTATCCATATGTTGTGCCTGACTGAGATACTGATAAATATTCTTTATCTATTAGTAGGAACCATAGACACCTGTATACCTCAGTTGTTATGTACATGCTTGCCCAACTGAGGTATGTCTTATCCTATTACTGCCTTATTTGCATTACTTACATCACTCATAGATACTTATACATATTTTTTGTTCATTATTACAACAGCAATACTCCTTCAAGGTTATATTTATCAAATTAAGCAATGAGCTGCTCTCTAATACCTTGAAATACTGTAGAAAGAACTTGCTAAAAGAGTGCTAAAGATGGCAATGGAATATCACAATAGATATTTGTTGATTTGAATATTTCTCAATGTCAAACAATAAGTTGTACATGAAATTTAATTTATTAGTTGCATAGTTTAGAGATTTTCATCCAGAATCATGTAATAAATATTAAATATAGTGTTATTGTATATAGCCAAAAATAAAAGAATCAATTGAAATGGTTCAGTGGCTGTTGAGCAATAAAAAGTGGTTGAAAAGCGAACTGTGGGAACTACCTTCCTAAGTTGTGAGGCAGCCCAAAAGAGCCACCATCAGCTTATATAAGTGTTAAGGCACCTAATGAAAATGCAGGAATTAAATGCCTAAAAGAGTGTTCCAGCTGCTTGGTCATGCTTAAGTAACATCTTAGCTAATGAGCTGACTAATGAGCTGACTAATGAGCTGACCAATGAGCTGACCAAGCAAATAACTGCAAACACCAATGTGTTTTAATATATAGATTTGACAAGAGATAGGACTGGACAAAGTAAACAAAGTATAGTTTGACAGAGATTGACAGTTTATAGGAATTAGGACAAACAGAATCATCACAGATAAAGCTGAGGAGACCAGAAATAAAGACAAGACCCAGTATTGCACTGCCATAGCCACAGAAACATCGACACAGACCCATACTGAGATGATTAGGAGCTCATTTGATACTGACATAATACTGACAGACATTTTACACATCCCAGTTTCTTTCCCATCCAGTTTCCCAGTTTTATGACACACACCAGACCAGATAACAGAGACCAAAGGTGACTCAGAGCATCAGAATCTGTAGTAACTTCTCATGAGACTAGAGAGAAGTCCCCCCCCAAAGACAACAAGCCAGTCAATGTAGGACAGCCTGATTCGTCCAGTACCAAATATGTATAGTGTTTTGTTGGTGGAATTGACACAAGTACGGAGGTACTCAGAAAGCTCATGCACAAACAAACAACACACCCAAGGAGTGGCTTATGAACAAAACTAGTTGTTCTGTAATACCGACACAAAGCAGAGACACCACTATTTCTATTTTGGTTCTTCACACAGCGATATTCCAGAAGTATCTGACAACTATTCACCAGTTTATGTTTGGAGATCACTAAACCATCTGACCACCTCATCATCATCTTTATTTCTGGGCTCCTCATCTTTATCTGGTTATGTCTTGGCTTTATCTGCGATGATTCTGTTCATCCTAATTCCTATAAACTGTCAATCTTTATCAAAACTATATTTTGTTTCCTTTGTCTGGTCCTATCTCTTATCAAATCGATTCCTATAACTGGTCAATACTAGTTTCCTGCAAAGCTCACAATAGAGCTGCCCTATATCTGTCAATTTGTCAATGCTAAATCTGTTCAAAACCTATCCTTGCAACGCTCACAATAGAGCTGCCATATAACTATCCAATCCTAGTTATCTGCTCTTGACACCCAAATGGGTTTGCTAATGTCTTGTGAAAATGAAAACTGTTAAAACTAATCTGATCTTGTAAAATTGAAACTAATCCTTTCCTATAAAACTAAAAGAGGTGAGTACTGCATGGTTATCACTTACTAACACTGAGCAAATGCCAGTAATGAAGTAAAACAATGATGAGAGTCAAGGTTTTAAGTCAATGTTGATATGCTGGGTATCAGGCTACCCACAAATTTTGCGAAAATAAAGCATTATTTGTGATCTAGATGCTGTATTGAGGGCTATAGTGGAGACTTCACACTGATAGCTTACTACTAGATTGGTTGTTGAGTTAACTGGAGTCAAAACAGACACAGGGATGGTACCTGGATGGGCCAACCCTCTATGCCTTTGAATCAGAAGACTATTCCCCACCTAAACAGATGCACTAAGTCAAATGTAGGGGACACAGCCATGACAGTAGACCAAACATGAAGTAAAACAAACATCTAGATCAATCTCTAAGTCCACAGAACAAAAGATAACTTATGAAAAAGACCTCTACCAAAGTCAGGACAAAACCTAAGGTCATTGTCTATGATCTAGACCACCTGACAGTGTTGCCCACAACCCTAGAAGATAAAAATAGGTGTACCAGGCATCGAGATGTATGACACAATCGATTCGTGATCACAGAATACAATCTTGGTACTCTTGATCGATCTAGAAGATCGGCAGTCACCTCAGCAACTCGCGCACTGCTGTGAGGAATGAATAAGGAAGCCATATGGCTCTCTGAGATTGAATAACAGACAACCTATGGACTGGTGGGGCACTCCTAGATAATAGAATAAACCACAGGAGCTCTGAGACAATGAATAAACATCTCGGAATCATGCAATTCTTGAAAATACATGACTCATTGTTTGTAAAATATAGCTTGTATTGTACCATAATAATCTAGATACAAGACCCCCTATACCTAGATGTAGAATACTATAAATTACTGCCATCTAGATGCATAACAGCAGGAAAGCATTTCCCCTCATTTGTGCTAGTGGCTCATAGCTACCAAGTCAAATAAAGGATTTTATAAGTGCATGTCCTCGACTGCATGAATAAGTTTTACAAAGTCAATCATGTGAAAAGCATTGATCTAGATGAAGTAGAAAAGCCTAGAGAACTTAGAATTTGAACAATCGAAGAGTCTGTGTGCTCTAGAGTCTGTGTACTTGAAGTCAGGATCTGTGTATCCTTTGTAGAAGTCTGTGTGCTTCTTTGTCTCAAGTCTGCAAACTTGTGTAGTCAGAGTCTGTGTGCTCTTTGTAGAACCAGTGTGTTCTTTGATTGTTTCAGTTTGAAAGTAAATCTAGATCAGCTTTTTAGCACCTAGACAAAGTTACCTGAGTCTAAACAACTCAAATATACCTATAAAAATCCCTTTGCACTTATACCTCACTGTTGCAATAGTGTATCTTGTGTAAACATTTACAAAAGCCTTGAATAGAAGTTGAATTCGAGACAAAACTATCAAATCTAGGTTAAGAGTGCTTCTACCATACTCCACCTCAAACTTAATTGGTGATTTTGAGTGTGTGTGTGTTAGAGTGAGAGATAGACTCTAGATTGATGATCTAGAGTCAGGTTTCTTTTTGCACACTACCCATCACCGAGCACATCAATGGATGGCTGTGAAGTGTCTTGGCTTTAACTATGTCAAGCTCAGCTTTGTGGCGAATGAAATCGCTATTAAATGTGTACTATCAGTATTGTCATAGCTGGGTGAGTTACTGAGGTAAACAAATCAATGTGTGTATGTGGGGGAATGGAATAGAGAGAGTAACTAGTGTACAGTATGAAATTACCGGGTTTATATAGTAAGGTATAAATAAATGGCATCCTTGTGGTATATCTGAAGGGCTATGCATTAGCATATGTGTTTCTGACCTTCTGACTATACAGCAGGTCATGAATGTTGCCTTTTTTGTGTCGTCATCTTTAATTTTCTTGCTCTGGCATTAGAACCATTCTGCATTCATCGTCTTTATGCTGCAGATAATGCCAAAAAGGGAGGAGTACCCTTTAGGTAGTGTGTGCATCTAAGTCCTGTGGTTATACAGCAATAACCAATTATTGGCCCTAAGTCCCCACTGGGTGTACTTGCTGTGGGATCGTCAAATTGCTGTTACTGAGCTCCTATAAGGCCGGGCTGTCAATATTACCAGTCCATGCTTGTGACTGCGCCTATGCAACTTGATGCGCTAATGCCGCTGATGTCAGTATTGCACCCTATTGCCTCTAATGGTTTAGGCTGATTTAAAGCTGAGGAGATAAGTCAAAATTAGTTGCGTTGCCTTGACATTAAGTCATTAAGGTGGAAAACATTGGAAAATCCCAATAAAATATATATGGGCTTGTGTAGAATGTCTGGTTGGGTGAAAGGCCGCTGGAGGGATAAACCCATGAAATTGGAGTGTACAGAGCCCTGAGGCTCATCAACGGAATGGCAGTACTCATGGTGGAGGATCCAGCCATCCCTTCCTCTCCTCCTGGCCAGTTGTCAAGCACTCCTGTGATCCAAATGACCCCCAAGTCCCAGCACCATTCCAATCTCCCCCACAGGATGATGCCCACTCAGGTTATCCCCCAGCACTCTTTTTCTCCAGACACTCCTTTCCCTGTAGCCACCTCCCCTCAGGCACCTGTTGCAGAACTGCTGTTCCTCCCTAATGACTCACCAGAGCTCCCTACCTGCAAGCTCTCAGCAGCTCCTTCTGGGTTTGCTCCCGATGGTCCTCCATCTATGCCCACTTCTCCTGGAAGACTCGACATTGTCATTTGTCTTCCGAAGGCACCAACTCTGCCTTCCTCTCCTGCCTCCATGGTCTCTCTGACCCCAGCTCCCTCAGTTCCATCAGAGGACCAGCCCCCTGTGGTGCCCACTTCCTCTGACATTGACATGGTCTCTCATCCAGCCTCTCTGGCTCCATTGGCCATCATAGAGACTTTCTCTGCTCAGAAGGTAAAGACTTCTTTTCTAGTCCTGCTCCTTTCTTCTAATGACTTCTTCCACACCCAGGTTGTGGATCTCATGGCTCTTTCTGGTCCAGGCTCTTTTGCCCCTCATAAGATTCTGCTTAAGTGCAAGCCAGTGCCTCCCTTGCTAACTTCTCCTCCTGCAATGGTTCCAGACGTCTCCTTGCCCACCCTTCCTGACTCTGCAGACATTGACGAGACCCCTCATCTTACTGTTCCAGAGCTGGGTTATGGCATCATTACTGGTGCTCTGCACAACTCCGGACCATCCACCCTTCTTGAGAACCCCTTGCCTCAAGCGCTCAGTGTCCCTAAGCCTGGTTCTCCTCCCCCAATTTCAGCTGTCGACAAGGGCAAGGCCCTGCTCCAATGCTCTCAGCACATATCTTCCTCAGCCACTACTCAACTTCCAGTGGTTATGTCTGCTGCTCATTCGGAGCCCAATTCCAAGAAGAGGAAGGCCACTCCTTCCCCTTCACCAGCTCATTGTTGTTCATCCCATGTGTCTACCCATAGTATTATACAGGCATGGTCTCGTTCTTGTGCAGCCCAGGCTGCTGCTCCTTCCACTCAGGAGGAAGAGGAGTCCTCTTCTTCCTTGTCATCTTCTGAGCCAATCCACCCACCTCCTGCTAAGAAGGTCAAAATCTCCAAGGCCATGACTGAGCCTGTCATTATCATCAACTCTGGTTCTGCTAATGAGGGAGCCCCTCTGCCTATCAAGAAGCCTTGAGCTCTTGACAAGATGTCTCATGGTTGATGGCAACACCGCTGCCCCCAGTATCAGAACCCTCACCAGGGGGATGAGCCAGAAAACAGCACTATTTGGCTTTGGAACCACTGGAGGCAGGCTTGGCAGCAACCTTGCTGGCCTTGGAAGACTGGGGCTCTGACTTTTGACGATATTTGAGCTGTGCCAGATGAATTTCTTCAGTAAGTCCTTAGCTTGTTCCTTCTCTTCTTCTTCTCTTCCTATCATTTTTCTTGTCTTTCTAGACCAGTTCATTATGCTGGTAAAAACAGCATGTTTGGGGCCCACTCTTCTGACAACCCTTACTTTGTTCAGGCTCCTGATGTACATTTCTTTTTCCAGTTTAGTTTCCTGAGATTGTCATCTAATTTCTCTTCTTGTTTAGCACTATATGGTCACCTGTATCCCCTGTGCCTCTCATGGTATTGAGTACATGTGGAAGAACAAGTTCCTGGGTGCTGCATGTGACCAATGTACCTCCAGCCATCATGGCCACTGTTCCGCTCAAGAAATGAACATTGTCAGTACCCATCTGGGTTCATTTGCAAGTTTCAACATTGGTCGCAAGTTTCCCTTCTACTTTTCTCTTTAGCTTTACTAATTCATCCTAGATCTTGAGTGGTCCTTGTCCCAGCTGCATAATGCCAACCACAACTTGGAGCATCTCAACCATCTTCTTTGTAGCCAGTATCTTGAGTGCAACTTCATCATTCAGGACATTGCCAACACTCTTGATCAATTTGCTGGTCATGAAAATGGAAATCAGGTCATCGAGGGTCTCTCTGCTGTTTTCAAGGAAGAACAAGCCTTCATCATCAACAATGGTATCTGTCATTCTCTAGGTGCCGCTTTGCATCTTCCCCTTGCTCCTCAAGCTCCACATCCTGATCCCAATGATTCTGCTTGGGACCATAGCGATGAGGAGGGTATCTGTGCTGCCACTGCTTGTGGCCAAATCAATAAGGACAGCATCAAGGTCGACCAGGATGTGGGCATTAGTGATGGCAAGCAAGGGTCAGGAGTGGCAGCTGAGTCTGGCACTGAGAATTAGCCTTTGGGCATTTATATGTTTTTGTTATGTCATATCATGTGTTTCATAGTCCCCAGGACTTAAAATATCTTTTTATAATAAAAATTGTATCTTCCTTGTGTGCTCTCTTTTTCTTGTGTGACTTAGTGTGTGAATACTAAGTCTCAAATTCAAATCAGTCCCTGATTTGGTCAATCTGGGTTCCTGATCATCGCCAGTTCTAAATCTCTACTAAGTCTGTTCACTTAGAAAGCTCAGCATATCTCATTTATCTCACTATGCTCGCTATGTTTCCTTAGTGAGCTCAATACATTTTTATCCACAGGATACTGATTTGTATCTCATATCTTTCTTTTATCCTGGTGCATCTCTTTTATGCCACTTGTCACATCTGTTTCTTTAATCTCCGCATTTCTATTTTTATTTCTCTGTTGACCCATTTCCAGGTGTTTAAGTCTCTTCATGTCTTAGTCTTTAGTGTGTTCAAAGAATTGAAAATTTTCCTTGTAAATTCTCTAAGTAATAATTTACTTTTTGTTATTAAGGGTGTCCTGCATCCACCCCTATATCCCCCACACTAAAAGACATCAACTGTCCTCAGTCATCTTGGTTTCTTGAAACCTCCATTTCATAATTCAATTTCCAACTTGATAGGTAGTCCACTCACTAATTTTTCCTAAGTCCATGGACTACTTTAAGTTGTGAATTGTCTAGAGCTCACTATTCTTTTCTGAAAATAAGAATAGTATTATTCCATTTGAGCTTTTTCTCTCTTCAGGTATAAAAGCTGGATGTGTTTTGCTTTAAACTTCATCCTCAGCTTTCTGCTATCCTCCTATCTTAACTTCTACTCTGTTTTCGAGCGAGCTCTCAACAGTTTCCAGTATCTATCACAATGTCTTCAACTTCTGTTCCTATTATGCCCTTCATCACTGTGAAGGCTGTCATTACTCAGTTGTGCCAGAACCTTAGTGTTACTGCAACTGAGAAAATGGGCCAGCTTCATGAGTACACTGTGAGTCTTTTAGTGAGCTCACTGTGTATATCATAACTTCATGGGTCATAATTCTTCAGGATTATCTCAAGCATCATAAGGAGGATCTCATCAAGGACAAGGAGTTCCACAAAACCATCTTCAAGGCTCACAGTGCAGTTGAGAAGAAGTATCATCTCAATGTGTCAAAGCAACCTATCCATATGGTCTTCAAGACCATTACTGGTTGAGTTCAATCTGAATGTCAGGCCGTTGAAACCATTCCTGCTGTTTCTATTCCTACTGGTCCTTGTCATGATGTGAGTTCACAGCTTATTTCATTTCATTCTTTTCTGATCATTCTTTCTTCAGGTTGGCACTCCTGCCCATGTTAAGGGTAAAGCACACTCTACATGGAAATCTGCTCTAGTCATCAAAACTGACTTTGAAGACAAAGAGTTCAACCCTAAGGTAGTTGCTCCTGCTTCTGATTCTGGTGATGAGTCCATTCAAGTATGTTTCCTTGTAGATTAATCCTCATCTTCTTTCTCTCATCACTGATGGTCTCTTCAAGGTGATCATTGACAACAATAATTCCAAAACCCCTTCTTCTAAGGTGTCTAAGTCCTCTAAGTCAAAGACAGTTGATTCTTCCATGGGTGAGAAGTGTAAGGACCATCCCAAGGTATGTTCTGCTCACTCCCTTTTTGGATATCCCCTACACTAAAAGCTTCTAACTTTCAGAAGGAACCATCTGTGTGTTTCCACTGTGGTGGTAATGACCATTCTATCATTGACTGTATTTCTCCCAGTGCCATAAGTCACATTTCTTTAGTGAGCTCACTAGTGCCTACTCATATCTTGAGGTTTACAGGCTTCTGTCACTGAGAAATATTCCAAGGCTAGCAAGTGGGACTCCAAGTGGTCTCGTTCCACCTTTCTGCCAGGGAATATTATTCTCATCACAAGCTTCTGTCCCATGCCTTCATTATGATTGTGGAGGCCCCTCACATGCTTGGGCCCTCCACAATCTTGACTGCACCATGGAACTTCAGCTTGTTGGGGCCTGCCCCAAACCCAGCTTATTACTCCTCACTTTATTCACCCCTTTTTAAATAAGTTTATTCTATTCTCTAATCTATAAGAACTTCTGGATATACAATATTAGGTGTTTTAAATTCTAGAGATCCAGATTTTACTAATACCTTTACACCTTGTTTCGAAGTACATCTTGATAGAGCTACATACAATTGTCCATGTGTAAATACAGGAGTCTGGAGATTAATACCTACATATTTGACAGACTGTCCTTGAGACTTGTTGATTATCATGCTAAAGCAAACACAGACTGGAAATTGGTACTGACATAAATCAAATGGAAGTTCTGCACCAGAGCTCAAAGTGATACATGGAATAAATGCAGTCTTTCCTTTATGATCACCACTAAGTATTCTGACCTGGAGAAGTCTACAACCCATGCCTATAAGAATAACATGTGTCCCATTACAAAGACCATTTTTTGGATCCAAATTTCTTAGAAGCATTAATGGGACTCCTTGTTTAAGACATAACTTTGACAAAGGAAATCCTGACATATTAATACTATTTAGAAATTCTATAGGGTATTCCATATCACCATCAACCCCTTCTTCTCTTTGTTGAGTATCAGCACTGTGATAAACCTTCTCCTGTCCTTGAAATTGACTAAGAATTATTTGGTTGATATCATCAACATCTGTATTTTGAGAACAGAGAATTGTTCGCTCTGAGAAAAATGCATCATTGTAATGAGAGGGATTGAGTGTATGGATGGAAGGATAGATTGCCTTTATAAGATCCTCAATAGTGTCACCACATTTCATA
>JANDKJ010000200.1:0-20263 GCA_028551335.1 Armillaria sp. CMW 4456
GAAGACATAGGCAGTGTACAAGGTGTTCTCGATAGCACAGATTCCAACAGGTATATTATATGACTTCGATTTTTCAGAAATATGAAATTTGTGCATCACTTACAACTGCCAGACTTAACACGAGGGTTTATCCTTTAAGTGGCATATGCTTTTATCATTTTGGTAAGCACAATTTGTGGGGACGCATGGCCCAGTGTCATTGAAAAGAGTGATTGAGTAAAAATGCAGTGAACGAATCATAATGACATTTCTCATGTCAAGGGCAATATCACTGAGGACGACGAACAATTATGTCTCACGTAGGTTGTCAGTCTTCCAGGAAGTTCACTGTGTCACTAAATACACAGGAAATGTTGAGACTATCCTCCGTTGTTGAACACAAGATTGAAGAACACTGTTCCACTTCAATCTCTTTGATAACAAAAATGGTTGGTGGAGCAACGTTGCCTTGATCTGGCCTGGATGGTCCCCATGTGTAGTTTGCCTTTCAGTATGGTGGGACTAGTGGAGATGGAATGATGAAGATATGAATTGAATGGCTGCATTTGAAGAGGATAATCAATGGGAAGGGATGATGGTGTGTGCTCTCGATACTGTTGAGGCCGTCAAGGACTTCAGTGATATTGAATTGTAAATAAATGTATTTAAAAAATAAAGACTGAGCTTATCCGATGATCCTGGGACCTATGCTGCTCAGCTATCGATGGTGGAATCCAAAAAAGGTCAAAGAAGCGACTTCTATATTCAGATGTCCATCATGATAAATTTGAATCTTCATTCACAATTTGATACAATCTTGCATAAATTTCACAATCCGTCGCAAATTTTCTCGCTTTTGGCACTGGGACATTCTTCCTCACGAATGATGTTTCTCATTTATTTATGTATATGCATATCCTCCAAGCTGGCATGGTGTCAAACTTTGAACTGTATAAACACGGGCTTTCCCAGGCATACTCAAGATATGAAAACTAACAATGCAGTTTCTGAACATTGTATGCTTGTTTGTCTTTTTCGATTCATCTTTGCGGTTGACCCGCTTCTAAAGGAATTAATACTAAGGCAGACGATGTGGATTACTTAGGGCTACCTCCTCGAGGGTGGCTATAAGCGCATCAACATATTGAAGACACTTATGTATACATGAACGTCTGGCACTCCATGGCCGAGGTGGAGGATGGGCAGAAACATGGATCTGCCAAGTGTGGTAGGTTTTTCTCTTTTACACCTCTTTGTTCATCTCTCATCCTGTAATAGTTTGGCTATGCTCCACACAACATACCTGCTTTACTGAAAGTTCAAAATGTAGGGATTCCCATGAAGACACCGACATAAGTTATCGAAGAGGAGTGTCGAGGATAAATCAAGAGGACGTGACTGGGCCATGCATGTTTTCTCTTTGAGGTGCCGTTTGCACCACTGCAGGGCAAGGCGCAGGATTCTGCTCGACCTGGTTGTTCAGCAATAGATGTTCACCTAGCCAGTTTCTCAGTCCCACAGGGTATATCAAGATGCCATGGAATAATAAGGATATACGGCAAGAATTTACATAAGTGCCCTGCCGTTGGCAGGCTCTGCTAATGCCGTCATGATCATTATGACCTGGTACGTGTCGACCCAACGTCGACCTCCTCAGCCCTACCATGTGCTTACATCATTTAGCCTAGATAACCACACTTCATCCATACTCTTCAAGCAGAGCCGTGTACCACGCATCTTCGCTCCTCTGTGCAATGAGCATCACCTGAAACTGATCGGAGTACCTCCTGGACACATGGCATATCGAGTTACACAGAACGTCGTTCAAGTTAACTGGTACACCTCCACAGCACTTCGCACACCAGGGCCCATGCGACCAGGGAAAGACCTGCTGATCAAGCTGGGCTATCGAAGCTGAGGGGAAGAAAGTATATTTCACTGGTGATATCGGATATCGATCTGTCAAGGGTGGAGAGGACGAAGTGGAGAGACTGGTATGCCCTGTGTTCAAAGAGATTGGGGAGCGGTTTGGAGGGTTTGATCTAGTGATTATTCCTATTGAGTACGCGCCATCATTATTGTCTCTCTTGCTCTCATGCCAATCCCTTGCAGAGCATATGAACCTAGGTGGTTCATGTCGACTATATTGCACACCACAAGATGGTGTACATATCTTCCGAGACATGTTCCACTTGTGTATTAAGGGATGCAATGAGCTATGATACATGTATGTAGTAGTACAATAAAAGGGAGAGGAGGGTGGGTGACGAAAAAATGAGGAATGAGAACTGTGTTTAATACTGGGACAAATGAGAGACCAGGATGAGAATGCTAAAAGAATGTGCTCCTGTGCTAGGAGTGTAGGCAGAATGTGGCCTGAAGTGACGATGGGTGGAGCACAGGGTTCAGGTTGGGGACAATACCAGAGGGGTCAGACTCACCAAGGAATCAATGTGCTCGACACTAGATGCATGGACATGTGCTATGGACAGGAGCAGAAAAACATGGCAGCTGAGTGGCATGGCACCAGAGATCGACAGGGACACAAGAGCACACTGCTGTAAGGAAAGTACATGTGTGCTCTTGATCACAGGAAAGGTGGCAGTGTAAGAGCACAACCAGGGGAAAGAGTGCTGAGGAGGGACACCCAAAAATAATAATCGAAATGATTATATCCCAGGCCAACTCATGGCTAATTTGGGAGCCAGGAATAGGCAGAAAGCACAAGGAATGTGTGCTCTCCTGAAGATGAAGATCGGAGGTAGCATGTGTACCTCAATGACATACCAAGTATGTGCTGTTGGGTTAGGACAAGTCATATCAGACTATGCCCTGATGACAGATGGCCAATGTCATAATGATGCCATCTGAGAGGCAGTCAGATGGACCAGAATAGAGCATTACAATGCTAGGACCTTACCAGATAAGGGGATGACATTTGTAATAGAGCACATATAAATACAGTAGAGATAGAGTAGAATACAAGTTCCCAGCCGGTGCCCTCTGTGTAGTGTGTAAGCAAAAGTTGACACTCTCAGTTTGGTTCAGGGGGAGACTTTGAATATAGAGATTGGTGCACATCAGTAAAAGATGCTGTGTGAAGTGTGATCAACTCTAAGTTCATCTAGGGGACATTTGGGAGGTTGGAGCATGTGCACTCTTGGGTGTGAAGGGTTTCATGTGACATGCGAAGCTACAGCCAGCAGAGGTTCAAACCCTTTGGCTTGTGGGATGGTGTTATTGTGTTTTAGGTTTCTCTGACTCACATAGGTTCAAACCCTGTGGAGTTACAATCAGTTAGGAAGCTAGAGTGCATTGGTTCGAACCCAGTGGCTCTTGTGGATTGGATTTGGGAGTGTCTCTGGGAAGAGCACATTGGTTTTGGGTTAGTTTTGTGTGTGTTAAGGGCAAATTGTGTTGCGCTCTGCATCTAGGATGGTGCATTTGTGATATTGCCTTGAGGCACAGCAACAAAGTCACCACCTCCTGTAGCAAAAGTCTTTAGACTTAGAGAAGTCTAGAAAATCAGAGAGCGCATCCGTTTGAAGCATATTCAAGGTCATAGAACTCATCTTATTGATTCCACTGCTTGCTTCTATCACATTATAATCCCCCACAAACTAAAGAGTGTGTGGTTGTAGCATCAAGGGTTAGAGTGAGATTCAGAGTCTGTAGTCTCTGCTCACATTTTGTGTCCCTTTTGGCTGTGTGCAGTGACTTGCCTCTTCATTGGCAGTGTGCACACTGACAACCATGGGTTGCACACACTGCAGCTCCTGGCACACACAATTCTCCTGGCCCAGTGTCCATCAGGGATACCAACTGGCTGCAATTGGTTGAAGCATCTATGACTATATCATGATCAAGGTGAATGTTTCACCCCTGACAGTGAAGAGATACTCAAAGAATGAAGGAAGAATAGGCGCAGATCTGAGGTGATGCTACATGACTGACACTTGTGAAAAGACCAATCTATGGGGCAGGGTGAATTGTGCATCAGCCCATTTGCAGAGTAAGTTGACTTGCATACAGCTGCATCAAATGTCACTTGCAGTAGAATTGAAAAAATGATGTCATCTGTGTCATCTGCAGTAATATATGATATCATTTGTGTAGCTGTGATGCATGACAATTCTCAGTTATGCTTATGTCAGACATGGGTATATGAGCAGCCAGGCCTGAACACTTGCCCTACAAGTTCCCAGGCACCCAAACTAAGTGCCCATGGATGTCTCTGGCAGACATTAAATCTGTGCATATCAAACAGGTGTCCTCAATCACATAGGCCTTTTCCTCTTTCTCTCAAACTACCACCATCATATGGCACCTAATCGATGGATCAATGTCAACCTCTGCTATCCATGCCAGTGGGTAACCTTTTTCTTTTCTCTTGTTGCTTGTACTAATAATCATTGCTAGCCTAGCACCAATGGTGCATCACATGCAGTGATGGCCATACTCTTCAGGTGGTTACAGAGTGATACAGAGCAAAGGCATCCATAGTATGTCTCCTTTCTTTCTATTAAGTTTCTTTTACTAATTTTCACTGTTAGACTGGCATGACTGGTATCTTGTATGCAGCAACAACTGCATTCCTCAGATGGTGTATGAGGTAATATCAGGCTAGAGGCATCCATAGTACATTTCCAATTTTATCCATATCTTTTATCTCACTAATTTCATCCCTAGACTAGCAGTCTTGGTACTTCATACACAGCAGCAACTGTACTCTGGATGGTGTATTGACCTCTCATATCTATGGAAACTAATATATAATATACATAATATACATATTACTTATAATTCATCATATATACTATGAAGTATGACTTAAATCAAGAAACATTGGTTTTAAATGTATACCAACCAAACTTGACTAATCTCATCAACCCAAATAGCATGAGAGATGACACCACTACCAAGCATGTGACCCCTTACCCATGCACAGATCAGGTCAGTCAAGGCACCCAAGTAGATGCACACAGTTTCCTCTGGCAGACATTTAAAGTGATCCTTATCAAACATGAGCCCACTTATGTAAGGTTTTCCCTTCTGGTCATAACTGTTAGGGCTCACCACTTGTGCAATAATAGATCTATCCCATTGCAGTATTTATAGTACATTTACAATATAAGACAATCAAATCTTAAGCGACCACTAAGTCTAAACAATGGTACATGAACATATGCAACCATGACCAATAAGAACTAACTAATTCACATATGCAGTTGATCTTTCTGGACTTGGAAGCTGGAGTCTATGATGAGGCTTATGAGTCATTCTTGGACAATGATGAACAAAATGATTTCATTGATGACACCAACAATACTGAAGATACCAATACCACCCAACCACAACATACCACTGTTTCCCGAGAGGAAGATACATTGTGGAGGGAAATCATACAGAGAGCCCACATGCATGCCAACACATCGAAAACACTGGCACTCAAACCACTTGGGTTTGATCATCAGCTTTTGGACACTGCCCCTCCAATGCACCTTCTAGCATGCCAGGTATGTACATGCTCATCAGTCAAATCCAACTGGCTGGTGCTAATCTTGCTCAAGGCTGGAATGGAGGATATCATCCTCTTCCACATCACTCAGAATGCCCAACTGCACCATAGCATTCAGGTGGCATTTATAATGCCCAAACTGACCAGACAAGTTTGCGTTGAGGCAGACTTGTCCCCAACACTCCATGTGTGGCTTGCTGGGATACCAGGTGTGTCCATTCAAAACCAACAAGTCACAGTCCACACTATTCCAGCAGCAGACAGCTGATGAACTGTATGGACTCTGACAATGTCCCCTTCCATCCCCAGTGGATCTTGGATTAAGCTTTGTCATGGTGCAATGAAAGGGGAGGTGGGTATAGTTGCAAGCATGCATGCTTGGGGGTACAAGACCCTGTTGGTGCCCAGACTTTCCACTCTGGCAGAAGAACCAGTGGAATCCTGTAATCGCAAATGATGACAGATTGAAAGGAGTACTCTTCCTCAAAGACTCTTCAACCATATGATGGTCAATAGCTGCAAACTCCAGGGTAATCGGTTATCATTTTGAGGGCAAAATCTATGACCACAGTTTCCTCATGGGCAAGGCAACCTTCTTACAAGTTCAGATTGCCAAAGAAATCATGCATGACACCATGGTGCTTTTCAGGGAATCCCAGCATCCTCTGATTAAAAGTCACATACAAGTGCATCCCTAAGTAATCAAATCATCTTATCAGGAGGGTGAAATAGTCACTCAATCAAGCATGTGCTGAACTGGAACCATTCAGACTGTCAGAGAAGATGGGTTGGAAGTTTGCTTTCCTGACAGTCTGTTTGCAGTGCAGTGGGGAGACGTTTATAAAGAGTTTGCTGAGGGTCAATATGTTGAGCAAACAGGCACCCCACTGGCAGAGAGGTTAGGAGGATGGGTTGAGGAGAAGGATGGTGCTTACTTGCATGTTGATACACTGGGTATCAGGCTACCCATGAATTTTGTGAAAATTAAGCATTATTTGCAATCTAGATGCTGTATTGAGAGCTATAGTGGAGACTTCACACTGATAGCTTACTACTAGATTGATTGTTGAGTTAACTGAAGTCAAAACAGACACAGAGATGGTACCTGGATGGGCCAACCCTCTATACCTTTGAATCAGTGAACTATTCCCCACCTAAACCAATACCCTAAGTCAAATCTAGGGGACACAATCATGACAGTAGACAAAACACAAAGTTAAAACAAACATCTAGATCATTCTCTAAGTCTGCAAAATGAGGGATAACTTATGAAAAAGACCTCTGCCAAAGTCAGGACAAAACCTAAGGTTGCTGTCTATGATCTAGACCACCTGACAGCATTGCCCACAACCCTAGAAGATAAAAATAGGTGTACCAGGCATCGAGATGTTCGACACAATCACAGAATACAAATCTCAGTACCCTCAATTGATCTAGAAGATCGACTGTCACCTCAGCAACTCATGCACTGCTGCGAGAAATGAATAAAGAAGCCATACAGCTCTCTGAGATTGAATAATGGAGTACCTACAGACCAGTAGGGCACTCCTAGATAATAGAATAAACCACAGGAGCTCTGAGACAATGAATAAATGTCTCAGAATCATGCAATTCTTGAAAATACATGACTCATTGTTTGTAAAATAAAGCTTGTATCATACCATAATAATCTAGATACAAGACCCCTATAACTAGATGTAGAATACTATAAATTACTGTCATCTAGACACATAACAGGAGGAAAGCATTTCCCCTCATTTGTGCTAGTGGCTCATAGCTACCAAGTCAAATAAAGGATTTTATAAGTGCACATCCTCGACTGCATGAATAAGTTTTACAAAGTCAACCAAGTGAAAAGCATTGATCTAGACAAAGTAGAAAAGCCTAGAGAACTTAGAATTTGAACAATCAAAGATTCTGTGTGCTCTAGAGTCTGTGTACTTGAAGTCAGGATCTGTGTATCCTTTGTAGAAGTCTGTGTGCTTCTTTGTCTCAAGTCTGCAAACTTATGTAGTCAGAGTCTGTGTGCTCTTTGTAGAACCAGTGTGTTCTTTGATTGTTTCAGTTTAAAAGTAAATCTAGATCAACTTTTTAGTGCCTAGATGAAGTTATCTGAGTCTAAACAACTCAAATATACCTACAAAAACCCCTTTGCACTTATACCTTGCTGTTGCAATAGTGTATCTTGTGTAAACATTTACAAAGCCTTGAATAGAAGTTGAATTTGAGACAGAACTATTGCTTCTACCATACTCCACCTCAAACTTAATTGGTGATTTTGAGTGTGTGTGTGTTAGAGTGAGAGATAGACTCTAGATTGATGATCTAGAGCCAGGTTTCCTTTTGCACACTGCCCATCACCGAGCACATCATCGGGCATCTGAGGTATCATGTTTGGGCACATCTCGCGATGACTCTACTGGCATTGGTCTCTTAGAGGATGCCATACTGTTACTATTCTGATTACTGGGGTTACTAGGGGGATTCTGAGGTGGTTGTGAGTTCGAGTTATTGATTAAGTTACTACCAGACTCAGTGCTGCTCATAAGGGTTGAATGATTAGCTTCCAGTCCCAGGAGTAGATTCTTGACTTGTAACTGTTCTGAGATCTCTGCCTGTTGGACCTGGTCGCATTGGGAATCCTCCTCTTGTTCAGTACTAAGACTTCTGAGGGAACTCCTTTGAGTTAGGTTCTGAGCTTCACCTGGTGCAACTTTCTCAATGTGATACTGCTGCCTGGCAACTTTCTCTGCTTCCTGAGCCACTTTAGCTTGCTCTCTAGCTTGCTTTTCATGTGCTCAAAGTGTACTGGGATCTGGAACAAGGTTTTCTGGGACCTTGTCCAGATTTTTGGACTTCTAAATAAAACAAGGGTTTCAGAGCTAGATTATCACCCCCTTGCAGTGGGCTCCAGATGAAAGGGCTGGTGACTGTGGGGAGATGCAATCGACCTGGTGGATCAAAAACACTTCAGCACACACAAAACACTAACCCAGCAAGTTTGTGGGGGCAGATATAAATCGGAGCACAAAACTCCCTGCAGTAGATAGCTGCCCGGTGGACAAATACAGTTGATTTTAAAAGTCTGATCTGACCAGGTGGGGTTTGCACAATACTGGGGACACACTGAATACAAAACACAAGCTGAAGTGTCTACTGAGACACTGAACTCTGTGCTGAATTGCAAGAATTCCTGACTGGTGATGAGCCTCAGGGCTCTGTACACTCCAATTTCATGGATTTATCCCTCTGGCAGCCTTTCACTGAACCAAACATTCCACACAAGCCCATATATACTTTATTGGGGTTTTCTGATGTTCTCTGACCTTAATGACTCAATTTTGATGTGATGCAGCTAATTTCGACTTATCTCCTTGGCTTTAAATCAGCCTAAACCATTAGAGGCAATAGGGCACAATACTGACATCAGCAGCATTAGTGCATCAAGTCGCATAGGTGCAGTCATGAGCACAGACTGGTAATATCAATGGCCCAGCCTTATAGGAGCTCAGTAACAGCAATTTGATGATTTCCACAGCAAGTACGCCCAGTGGGGACTTAGGGCCAATAATTGGTTATTGCTGTATAACCACAGGACTTAGACACACATGCTACCTAAAGGGTACTCATCCCTTTTCAGCATTATCTGCAGCATAAAGATGATGAATGCAGAATGATTCTAATGCCAGAGCAAGACAATTAAAGATGATGACATGAAAAAGGCAACATTCACGACCTGCTTTATAGTCAGAAGGTCAGAAATACATATGCTAATGCATAGCCCTTTAGGTATACCACAAGGATGCCATTTATTTATATCTTACTATATAAAACCAGTAATTTCATACTCTACACCAGTTACTCCCTCTATCCCATTCCCCCACATACACACATCGACTCGTTTAACTCAGTAACTCACCCAGCTTTGCCAATACTGATAGTACACATTTAATAGCGATTTCATTCACCACAAAGCTGAGCTTGACATAGTTAAAACTGAGACACTTCACCACCATCCATCAACTTAAAACCTTGACTCTTGTCATTGTTTTACTTCATTACTGGCATCTGCTCAGTGTTAGTAAGTGATAACTGTGCAGTACTCACCTCTTTTAGTTTTATAGGAAAGAATTAGCTTCAATTTCAGAAGATCAGATTAGTTTTACCAGTTTTCATTTTCACAAGACATTAGCAAACACATTTGGGCATCAAGAGCAGATGAATAGTATTGGATAGTTATAGGGCAGCTCTATTGCAAGCATTGCAAGGATAGGTTTTGAACAGATTTAGTATTGACAGATTGACAGATATAGGGCAGCTCTATTGTGAGCTTTGCCGGAAATAGTATTGACCAGTTATAGGAATTGATTTGACAAGAGATAGGACCAGACAAAGGAAACAAAGTATAGTTTTGACAAAGATTGACAGTTTATAGGAATTAGGATGAAAGGAATTGTCACAGATAAAGCCAAGGAACCCAGAAATAAAGATGAGACCTGCTATTGTACTGCCATAGCCACAGAAACATCAATGCAGACCCATACTGAGATGATTAGGAGCTCATTTAATACTGACATAATACTGACAGCTGCTTTATACATCCCATATTCCCTTCCATCCAGTTTCCCAGTTTTACGACATGCACCAGACCAGATAACAGAGACCAAAGGCGACTCAGAGCATCAGAATCTGTAGTAACTTCTCATGAGACTAGAGAGAAGTCCCCCAACAAAGACAACAAGCCAGTCAATGTAGGACAGCCTGATTCATCCAGTCCCAAGTATGCATAGTGTTTTACTGGTGGAATTGACATGAGTATGGAGGTACTCAGAAAGCTCCAGCAAAAACATACAACACACCCAAGGAGTGACTTATGAACAAAACTAGTTGTTCTGTAATACTGACACAAAGCTGAGACACCACTATTTCCATTTTGGTTCTTCACACTGCGATATTCCAGAAGTATCCAACAACTATTCACCAGTTTACATTCAGAGATCACTAAACCATCTGAACACCTCATCACTGGGCTGACTGACTGACCAGGCACAAACACAATACTGTTCTGGGTTCTTTCTGAGGGGTTCCTTGCAAAACATGATGGTTAAGTTGATAATTACTTTCTATACAAGGAGTCTAGGACTCTGAAGCTCTAGCCTTAGTCCTGCAGGTATTACTACCATAGCTGGGGGCCCAAAAACTTGCCCCCTACTATTATTCTACCTATTTTTATACTACCAGGTTGGATATATTTAGAATAAAAGAAACATTTAGTTTATTAGGTGAGCATTGGTCATCCAACAGCTGTTGCTGATCTAATGCTTTGTCACCAGGTACTTGCAGTGCCTCCGATCATGCCATATTTCCTCACTAGGTGAGGTTCCTGATCGTCCGGATCTTAGACTGCACCGCCAGGTGGGCCTAGAGTCACCACCAGGTAACACTCACTTGATTTCCTTGCTGCTAGTGATATGCTGGGTATCAGGCTACCCACAAATTTTATGAAAATAAAGCATTATTTGTGATCTAGATGCTGTATTGAGGGCTATAGTGGAGACTTCACACTGATAGTTTACTACTAGATTGGTTGATGAGTTAACTGGAGTCAAAACAGACACAGGGACAGTACCTGGATGGGCCAACCCTCTATGCCTTTGAATCAGAAGACTATTCCCCACCTAAACAAACACACTAAGTCAAATCTAGGGGACACAGCCATGACAGTAGACCAAACATGAAGTACAACAAACATCTAGATCCATCTCTAAGTCCTTGAAACAAAAGATAACTTATGGAAAAGACCTCTACTGAAGTCAGGACAAAACCTAAGGTCATTGTCTATGATCTAGACCACCTGATGGTGTTGCCCACAACCCTAGAAAATAAAAATAGGTGTACCAGGCATTGAGATGTTTGACGTGATCAATTCACAACCATGGAATACAATCTCGGTACCCTCGATTGATCTAGAAGATTGGTGGTCACCTAAGCAACTCACACACTGCTGTGAGAAATGAATAGAGAAGCCATATGGCTCTCTGAGATTGAATAGTGGAGGACCTATGGACCAGTGGGGTACTCCTGGATAATAGAATAAACTGCAGGAGCTCTGAGACAATGAATAAATGTCTCAGAATCATGCAATTCTTGAAAATACATGACTCATTGTTTGTAAAATAAAGCTTGTATCATACCATAATAATCTAGATACAAGACTCCTATACCTAGACATAGAATACTATAAATTACCGCCATCTAGATGCATAACAGGAGGAAAGCATTTCCCCTCATTTGTGCTAGTGGCTCATAGCTATCAAGTCAAATAAAGGATTTATAAGTGCACATCCTCGACTGCATGAATAAGTTTTACAAAGTCAACCAAGTGAAAAACATTGATCTAGACAAAGTAGAAAAGCCTAGAGAACTTAGAATTTGAACAATCAAAGATTCTGTGTGCTCTAGAGTCTGTGTACTTGAAGTCAGGATCTGTGTATCCTTTGTAGAAGTCTGTGTGCTTCTTTGTCTCAAGTCTGCAAACTTATGTAGTCAGAGTCTGTGTGCTCTTTGTAGAACCAGTGTGTTCTTTGATTGTTTCAGTTTTTAAAAAGTAAATCTAGATCAGCTTTTTAGTGCCTAGACAAAGTTATCTGAGTCTAAACAACTCAAATATACCTACAAAAACCCCTTTGCACTTATACCTTGCTGTTGCAATAGTGTATCTTGTGTAAACATTTACAAAGCCTTGAATAGAAGTTGAATTCGAGACCAAAACTATCAAATCTAGGTTAAGAGTGCTTCTACCATACTCCACCTTGAACTTAATTGGTGATTTTGAGTGTGTGTGTGTTAGAGTGAGAGATAGACTCTAGATTGACGATCTAGAGTCAGGTTTCTTTTTGTGCACTGCCCATCACTGAGCACATCACCAGGTGACTCACCAGTTTGCTGGGTGGACTTGGAGGCCCCGCCCTAGCTCACCAGGTTGCCCTGATTCTTACTGTTTCAGACCTGGTGACTTTTGTCACATGTATTAACTGCAGTATGATCGTAGAAGCCAGCCCAGTGATACCAGGTCCTATGACATCCCATTGTCCTCTCATTATGTCTGATTCTTTGCCCACTGGGTGGCTTCACCTGTCCACATTGGCTTGCTGAATCCTGCCCAGTGACTTCTCCTACTTTGTTTCACTTGCAGGTAGCTAGATACTGTTTACGAATCAAATCAAATTCGATTTTTAGAGTATCTACAGGTGTAAGTACCAATCCAGCACATCAGTGACTTATGAACATAATAGACTAATTAACAACCATTTCTGTAATGAGATCAACACAAATGAAGAGAGGATAACCACTGATGTCCTGGATTGGTACTTACACATGTAGATACTTCCAGAAGTATCTGAATTTTATTTGATTTGTAAAGCAGTATCTAGCTATCCTGCAAGCAAAACAAAGTAGGAGAAGTCACTGGGCAGGATTCAGCAAGCCAACATTGGCAGGTGAAGTCACCCAGTGGGCAAAGAATCAGACATAACAAGAGAACAACAAGATGTCACATGACCTGGTATCACCAGGCCAACTTTTACGATTGTTCTACAGTTAATGCACATGACAAAAGTTGCCAGGTCTGAAACAGTAAGAATTAGGGTGACCCAGTGAGCTAGGGCAGGACCTCATCAAGTCCACTTGGTGAGCTGGTGAGTCACCAGCAGCAAGGAAATCACAGTGAGCATTACCTGGCAGCAACTCTAGGCCCACCCACTAGTGTGGTCTAAGATCCACCCAATCAGGAACCTCACCCAGTGAGGAAATATGGTGTGATCACTCTGTGGTGCTGCAAGTACCTGGTGACAAAGTGTTAGGTCAGTCACAGCTGTTGGATGATGATACAGCTCTCTTAATAAACTAGACGTTCCTTTTATTCTAAATATTCTGACCTGGTAGTATGCTTCAGTAGGTAGAATAGTGGGCAATTTTGGGCCCCCGGTGATGACAATCAGGGCTCTGTATGCTCCAATGAACGGATTTATCCTTTCCAGTGGCCTTATCACCAAACCAAACATTCCACACCACTAGAGCCCATATATACTTTATTGGGGTTTTACATTCTCAACACCTTAACGACTTCATGTTGAGACATGCAGCTAATTTTGACGTATCTTCGGTTTTAAACCAGCAGATAACAGACCATTAGAGGTAATAGGGCACAATACCGACATCAGCGGCATTAGCGCATCAAGTTGCATAGGCACAGTCACAAGCACGGACCGGTAATATCGATGGCCCAGCCTTATAGGAGCTCAGTAACAGCAATTTGTCAATTCCACAGCGAGTACACCCAGTGCATTCTTAGGGCTAGTATTGGTTATCAGCTGTATCCACAGGACTTCTGCACATGCTACCTAAAGGGTACTGAATTTCAGCATTATCCGCAGCATAAAGACAACAAATGCGGAATGGTTCTAATGCCGGAGCAAGAAAATTAAAGACAACGACTTGCTGAAAAAGGTGACATTCACGACCTGCTGTATGTCAGAAGGTCAGAAACACTTATGTTAACACATAGCCCTTCAGATTTACCACAAGGACACCATTTATTTATATCTTACTATACAAATGCAGTAATTCCATAAGTTACACTAGGAAATTCTCTGAGGGCCTAGTTCCCCCACATACACACATTGACTTGTTTACCTCAGTAACTCACCCTTAGCTTCGACAATACCGATAGTTACACATTTAACAGTGATTTCATTCGCCACAAAGTGAGCTTCTCGTAGTTAAAGCCAGACACTTCACCACCATCTATCAACTTAAAACCTTGACTATTGTCATTGTTTTACTTCATTACTGGCATTTGCTCAGTGTTAGTAAGTGATAACCATGCAGTACTCACCTCTTTTAGTTTTATAGGAAAGAATTAGCTTCAATTTCACAAGTCAGATTAGTTTTAACAGTTTCAATTTCACAAGACATTAGCGAACCCATTTGGTCAAGAGCAGACAAATAGTATTGGATAGTTATAGGGCAGCTCTATTGCGAGTGTACACAAGGATAGGTTTTGAACAGATTTAGTATTGACAGATTGACAGATATGCAGCTCTATTGTGAGCTTTGCTTTCCATTGACCAGTTATAGGAATGTGATTTGACAAGAGATAGGACCAGACAAAGGAAACAAAGTATAGTTTTGACAGGACATTGACAGTTTATAGGAATTAGGGTGAACAGAATCGTCACAGATAAAGCCAAGACATAACCAGATAAAGCTGAGTTCTGACCAGAAATAAAGTGAGACCTGCATTCACTGCCATAGCCACAGAAACATTGGCACAGACCCCTACCGATCAGATTAGGAGCTCATTTAATACTGACATAATACTGACAGACGTTTTACACATCCCAGTTTCTTTCCCATCCAGTTTCCCAGTAGGAAACACACAACAGACTAGATAACAGAGACCAAAGGTGACTCAGCAGCACACCAGTGAACTTCTCATGAGACTAGAGAGGAGTCCCTGGTGAGTCCCCCCCCCCAAAGACAACAATCCAGTCAACACCTGGCAGTGACTCAGCCTGATGTTGTCCAGTACCGAATATGTATAGTGTCTTGCCGGTGAGGAAATATGACATGATCAGAGGTACTCAGCAAGTACGCTGGTGACAAACAACAGGTCAGAACAGCTGACTTATGAACAAAACTAGTTGTTCTGTAATACTGACATAAACTAAACACCACTTTTATTCCAAATGGTTCTTCGCCTGGTAGTATAAAAGTAGGTAGAATATTAGTATGGGAGATCACAAGTTTTGGGCCCCCAGCTATGGTAGTAATACCTGCAGGACTAAGGCTAGAGCTTTGGAGTCCTAGACTCTTTGTATAGAAAGTATTTATTGACTTAACCATTGTGTTTTGCAAGGAACCCCTCAGAAAGAACCCAGAACAGTATTGTGTTTGTGCCCAGTCAGTCAGTCAGTCAGTCAGTCAGTCAGCCCAGTCAGAAATTCTTGCAATTCAGTGCAGAGTCCAGTGTCTCAGTAGACACTTCAGCTTGTGTTTTGTGTTCAGTGTGTCCCCAGTATTGTGTAAAACCCACCTGGTCAGATCAGACCTTTAAAATCAATTGTATTTCACCACCAGGCAGCTATCTACTACAGGGAGTTTTGTGCTATGATTTATATCTGCCCCCATGAACTTGCTGGGTCAGTGTTTTGTGTGTGTTGAAGTGTTTTTGATCCACCAGATCAATTGCATCTCCCCACCATCACCAGCCCTTTCACCCCAAGATGACCCCTCTTCAGCCCCTCAGTCCACCAGATGATCTTGATTCATGAGATCTACAGACACCCTCCTTTGACCTATAGGTAGGGTGCATGAACATGTAGTCTTGCACTGGTGGTAGCTTGGACTCACTTGTACCTGTTCTTCTTACGACCTTGGATGAAGCAAAGAGAACAAGCATCCCATTTCTGGCTTATAAGGCAGGGATGAGCAAGTTATAAATCATTTCCAAATGTGCAGCACTTGCTTGACCATTACTCTTGTATAAAATCACCTTTAAACCTGATTATATAATAGTTCTTTTGACTGAATAAATAATCTAAAGACTTTTATTAGCTGTATTTGCTTATGAAAATAAATACTCTTTGAACCATATCCAAAACCTTGCAGAACATCAGTCTGTCCTGACACCGAGTGAATGTGAGTGATAACTCCTTCTCTGAAGTAAAGGACTGACAAAAGCAGCATGTCCCATTGTTCTCAAGCAAAATTCCAGTAGGACAGTTTTGTGCCTCTGCCCCTATTTCCAGTCTCTGAGTTCATGTGGATGGATCTGTGATGGAGTACAATTAATTTTGAGATCAGATTCTTTTATTGTGACAATTCAAAGAAGTGATACAGTTGACTCCCTCTTAACTTATACCCCTCATAACCTATATGTTGGAGTGGGAATCAATATGTATGGGTCATGAGGCAGTAGACTTTATATATCATTTT
Source organism: Armillaria sp. CMW 4456 (assembly GCA_028551335.1). Classification (NCBI taxonomy): domain Eukaryota; kingdom Fungi; phylum Basidiomycota; class Agaricomycetes; order Agaricales; family Physalacriaceae; genus Armillaria; species Armillaria sp. CMW 4456. The sequence continues at coordinate 16,496 of JANDKJ010000200.1, forward strand.
ATTTTTACCCCTGAGTGGGGCTCAGTCATGTGGATAATGAAACATTCTCAGGAATGAGGTGGCACCTTATCATTTAACCATCATTACAGAAATGGCCACACTTTATGACTCCAGTGTTATGAGTTATTATCATTCCTACCCTGTCTCAACCCACCCCAGGGCAGTCCCCATGGCCCACCATACCCTCCAGGAACCACCAGTGAAATCGCTAGAAACCAATACCTGGGCAGAACTCAAAAACACTCCCAAAAGAGTCAACAGTTGGCTCCAAAATGTTGAAAAGGCCAAGTCTGGTGAAACCCTCAAGATTTCCCTTAGTGACAAAGAGGCCAATTGGTTTTTCCAAAACTACAAGAAAATAACTGCATTAGTCCATGGGCAGTGAGTAATCTTCCTAATCTGAGAGCATTCCTTGACAAGAATTGCCAGATGGGAGCTCATCAATCAAAAGGCAATTGTAACATTGCCCACTGTCATACATGATGCCTTCCTGCAGTTGCTCACTGTACATGGCAATCTGAATGACCAAAATGAGCTTTTTTTATCAGCACATGATCTCATGATCCATGATGGGAAAAAGACCCCTGACATGAACTTTATCAATCAACAAGATTCTCATTTGCAATGAAGTGATCAACCAACCATCTCCATAGAGATAGCCTACAGCAAAAGGCATACCAAACTTCTCTGGGACCTTATAAGGCTTGTCCTTGGGTCCAATGGCCACCTGAAGGCAACTTTCAGTATGAATGTTGCATCAGAGAAAAAACTTGAATCTGTGGAATGGATTTTGTGTACTTTTTTGTTGGTGAGACCATTGAATGGCCAAGAACATATATTTTATGTGGTTGGAAAGACCTATGGATCAACAATTAGAGATGATGCAGGTACTTGGATGGTACTCAATGGGGAAAGAGGCTCTGCACAGTTTAGTCATTTCAGAACAAGGTCAACACATCATCCAGGAAGTCTACTGGAATGTACAATGGTAACCAGGTGTACTGTTGATATGCCTAGAGTTATTACTCTCAGAAAATCAACCTTAGAAACACACTTTGTAACAGTAGGATAGCTAATCCATGCATTAGTTGGGCCTATACTTGAAAGAAACTGAATCCAGGACTTAGAAAGTATCCTGGAAAGACTCTAAGTATGCCTGGCCAGTCCTGCACCCTGCTTCAGGAATGTTGCAATCAAGCAGGAATGTTCTAGGCTCAGGGAATTGAATGTAATGATGGTCCAGGACTATATTTAGTGTCCAGGACTGGTCTGGTGCAACCTGATCAGCAATTGATCATCCAGGACCTGCTGATGAGGTGGTCAGATGCTTTAGTGATTTTCAAATGTAAACTGGTGAATAGTTGTCAGATACTTCTGGAATATTGCAGTGTGAAGAATGAAAATGGAATAGTGGTGTCTTGGCTTTGTGTTGGTATTACAGAACAACTAGTTTTGTTTGTAAGTCACTCCTTGGGTGTGTTGTATGTTTGTGTGTGAGCTTTCTGAGTACCTCCATACTCATGTTGATTCCACCAGCAAAGCACTATGCATATTCAGGACTGGACAAATCAGGCTGTCCTACATTGACTGGCTTGTCGTCTTTGGTGGGGGACTTCTCTCTAGTCTCATGAGAAGCTACTACAGATTCTGATGCTCTGAGTTGCCTTTGGTCTCTGTTATCTGGTCTGGTGCATGTCATAAAACTGGGAAACTGGATGGGAAGGGAACTGGAACATGTTAAATGGCTGTCAGTATTATGTTGGTATTAAATGAACTCCTAATCATCTTGGTATAGGTCTGTGTTGATGTTTCTGTGGCTATGGCAGTGCAATAGTGGGTCTCATCTTTATTTCTGGGTTCCTTGGCTTTATCTGGTTATGTCTCAGCTCTATCTGTGACAATTCTATTTGTCCTAATTCCTATAAACTGTCAATCTTTGTCAAAACTATACTTTGTTTCCTTTGTCTGGTCCTATCTCTTGTCAAATCAATTCCTATAACTGGTCAATACTATTTCCTGTGAAGCTCATGCTAGAGCTGCCCTATAACTTGTTGATACTAATGTCCTGTGAAGCTCACAATAGAGCTGCCCTATATCTGTCAATTTGTCAATACTAAATCTGTTCAAAACCTATCCTTGCAATGCTCACAATAGAGCTGCCCTATAACTATCCAATACTATTCATCTGCTCTTGACACCCAAATGGGTTTGCTAACATCTTGTGAAAATGAAAACTGTTAAAACTAATCTGATCTTGTGAAATTGAAGCAAATTATTTCCTATAAAACTAAAAGAGGTGAGTACTGCATGGTTATCACTTACTAACACTGAGCAAATGCCAGTAATGAAGTAAAACAATGACAAGAGTCAAGGTTTTAAGTTGATGGATGATTGTGAAGTGTCTCAGCTTTAACTACTTCAAGCTCAGCTTTGTGGCAAATGAAATCGCTATTAAAATGTGTACTATCGGTAATGTTGAAGCTGGGTGAGTTACTGAGGTAAATGAGTCAATGTGTGTATGTGGGGGAACAGAATAGAGAGAGTAACTGGTGTAAAGTATGAAATTACCAGGTTTATATAGTAAGATATAAATAAATGGCATCCTTGTGGTATATCTCAAGGGCTATGCATTAGCATATGTGTTTCTGACCTTCTGACTATACAGCAGGTCTTGTGCATTGTCTTATTCATGTCTGTGCCTTTGATTTTCATAGTTCCAGCATTAGACTATGCCTTATTCATGGTTTTGGAGTTGGGAATACTTGTCAGAAATGATTGAGTACCGCCAAAGTAACCTAAAATAAGTGCAGAAAATGACTCAAAATGGTCACACATCTAATAGGTTGGAATTACCACCTTCCAGTAAGTCACCAAAAATGTTCTTCTGCAGATCATCTAATTGCTGTACAGCTGATTTTCAACCTGTCACTAGCTTCATAGTGTTTTAGGTTTCTCTGACTTCATAGGTTCAAACCCTGTGGAGTTTGATTGGTAGGCAATGCCAGAGTGCATGTTGTTCAAATGTGGCTCTTGGGATTGTGTGGGAGCGTCTCTTGGAAGAGCACATTGGTTTTGGGTTAGATTTGTGTGTGTTAAGGGTGAATTGCCAAGGTATTGGCTCTGCATCTGGGATGGTGCATTTGTATATATTGCCTTGAGGGAATGACAAAGTCACCACCTTCTGTAGCAAAAGTCTTTAGACTTAGAGAAGTCTAGAAAACTGGAGAGCACACCAGTTTAAAGTGTATTTGAGGTCCTAGAACCTGTCTTATCAATTCCACTGCTTGCTTCTATTGCATTATAATCCCCCAGAAACTAAAGAGTGTGTGGTTGTAGCATTGAGGGTTGGAGTGTGATTCAGAGTCAGTAGTCTCTGCTCACATTTTGAGTCCTTTTTGGCTATGCGCAGTGACTTGCCTCTTCAATGTATATATGGGCTTGTGTGGAATGTTTGGTTTGGTAAAAGGCTGCTGGAGGGATAAATCTGCAAAATTGGAGTGTACAGAGCCCTGAGGCTCATCACTGCATATGAGCTCATAACCATATGAGAGTATCCTGGACAGCTGCAAATGAGCTCATAAATGCAGAGGACTTTAGCTGGCCACAGGGAAACTAGTCCAGGATAGGTAGAAACACTATAAATAACTTAGTAGTAGAATAATATAAATACAAGTCTGTAATTAGTGCAGGGACCAAGTGTTCTGGGCCCTGGAAGTGCTGTAAAGCAATCTAGTACAGATTAGGGTTAAGAGCTTCAAGTGTAGTCTC
>JANDKJ010000201.1:0-94973 GCA_028551335.1 Armillaria sp. CMW 4456
CGTCGAGGTCATGAGTAATTTGTGTAGACAAATAGAACCGAAAAATGCCTTCGAACATCCTTGCCTGATCACTATCAGCTTCTAATGGAACCAAATCGTTCAAAGTGAGCAATTACCCATAAACTGGGTTGACCCTCATCACACTATCGCCCATAGCAACCCAATTCGTCGGCAAGTTGACAGCATTTTCATATCTAATGTAGCTAGAGCTGGCTGACGACATGTTCAGTGTTTTTTCCTACGGGGCAAGGTCAAGTACACCTACGATAACGAACTTGGCTGCAAGTCATGGTGTCTTTCACTTCGTCAAGCATGTCCAGCATCTGGAAAAATGTCTCAGGAATTGGCTTTTCGGTGACCAGCGATCGGGCGCAAATCTTCGCATCCTCAAGAGTCTTAGGAAGTTCACATTCACCCATAGCGCTAAAGCACAGTTGTACTGGAGGACGTCAGGTGAATATTCAAGGATAAAAGGAATGATAGCGTACTAATGTCGCCATCCACGCGTTGGGAGTAAACACAACGGTTTTCATTCTTGGAATCCGTCGAGTTATTATAGATGCCCCAACATTCATCATATGGAACCGGGAGGCCAGGAAGTTTTCTCCCGAGTTCAGGTGTGATGCGGAATTGAAGTGTAGTGTAGTGGAGCTTTTGATCGTACGCAATCTTTAGTTCATCAAGAGGTAATTGATTCCGACCATAGCTATTTGCGAACCCGAACCCTTCCCGTCGAAGCCACTTCATGCCCGCAGCAGCAGCACCAGTGCAATCTACGAGTAAAGATTCATCAGTGCTATATGATCACACCCTCGGGATAATGAAGTCATACCGATGACGAGGGCAGCCGGAATAGTTTTGATACCATCAGAAGTACGGACCGTGACCTGGTCGATGGTCTCGGGACTACTGGCGTTTCGAGAGATACCAGTGACTGTTCCAATAAGTTGGCGAATATTCTTGTAATCCCCTCCAAGAACCAGGCGACGTAAGAACGTCTCGACACCAGAACGACCAGCATAAATTGTCTTTGGAAGTGCGCCCCCGTATTCTGCCTCAGGCATCCGAGGGTTATTTCCCCAAAAATGTATGCGCGCATAACAAGGACCTATTCTACAAACATTGATCAATCAAATCAGAATAACCTTGGCGACGGACCGAGAAAGGACTTACTTGATGCCGGATGTTTTGCCCTGTTCTTCGATATTGGGGAACAGTTTAGACAAAGCTTTGTATCCCATAGGAAGAATGCCTAAATCGCATTGGTTATCTCAAGGGAAAGGAAGACAGTGAGGCAGCAACATACCGTGCAATGAGTCGTACTGCATTACTCGCGAACGCTTGTTTTGTTGGTTCCATGGGTCCACCCGAGTTGCATCCGGTGTATTCATCCATGCCTCCGGCTCAACAATGACAACGTCTTCAAAGTGGTCATGGCATACCCGAGCTGCCAAGAGACCACCAATGCTAAGCAAACTGGTCAGTGGGGATTTATAGAGTTCGGCGAGACACTTGCCTTCCACCGCAAATGACAGCGGTTCCCTTGATCTTGTCGCGAGGTAGCCTTAGTCCGAGAGAGTCGACATCCAGCACACATGTTTCTTTCGCAAGCTGCGAGCGTCGGATTGCGCGTCCAATGTATACAGCAGCGCCGTACACGGCCAGTGCAATTCCTAAAATCCACAGAAGAGCCATGATATGGGTATTGCAGATCATGAAAAGTTGGCGTTTTTAAGTGGGCATACCGTGTCCCGTTGACTAATTTCTGTCTTTTTGTTTCCGTATTGTCATTGGATGACATAGAAAGTTCGCCGCCCAAGAACAGCACCACGCCCGAGATCAGCGGCTGAGACGTTTTACAAGGAGAGCTGCCGCTATATTTGACAACAGTAAACAAGAGATACCGTTTCATTGCTTCTTTCCTTCCATTTTGGTTGTCGAGGTTAGAAGTGGTTGAATAGCGTTGACCAAGCCAAGACCGAGCGTTGACGCAAAGTTCGGCACGGCACGGAGTTGCCGGTTCTAGAGTCGCGATCACGTGATCACTCAAACTTCTCCTGAAGTTTTGCTGTGGTGATAGACGACGGACGTTGGAATAGGCTCATATCTGACCTGCAAGCAAGTGTCTGCGGAAGGTGATGATAAAGTTTTTATTTTGATACGTTGAGCGTCAACTTAAGCCACTAATAAAAAATGCCGATGAATACTTGCGGAACACACAAGATATGACTACAAGATTTTGACCCAGCCGCGAGGATTACGGAGCTGTGGGGTTAGAAAGATGAAACTTCAACCTGAAGATTACTTGTCATCCTTAAGGGTAAATAGGAGTTATTATTCACCCTTGACGCGTCAGCGGATCGTACTTACCAGCGGAAAGAAGGTGCACCTAAACAGAATTATTATTTATAGCTGTATCAAGCTCCCCCCGAAAAGCAGCATCATCAACCTCTTTCTGTCACTCCAATCGTTCGGATACAACTCGAAGTAGCTCTCGGACGCTCAGGATTTGGGGCTCACGATACAAATCGAACTTGGAGCTTCAGAGCCCCGTCTGCAATCGGTCTGTAAAGTGCATCTCGGTAGTGAACGTGGAGTAATATGGTACATTGTAAGACGGTCTAGTCAATTTGTTGACCTTATCTCCCTCATCAGAAGTTACTACTCGCATACCATGGATAGGACACTTATTGTGAGAGACTGTATGACATGCCAAATTAGCCACTGCTTCGCATTTAGTCCCGTCAACATCTCAATTTCATACTCTCTGGGCGAGAAATTTACCTGTTGGAGAGACGGACATATCGAGTACAACATACAACGCGGAACAAGGATACTTACACCCGTTACAGCTTAGCTGGAATTGACGACATCCTGCTTCAAATGTTGTTGCCGAGCTCTTCATTATGAGGTACTTGACGTTCTTTAGAAAACTCCATTTCATTACATGGCTCCGAAAGCAAATGCAGGACAACAGTTTCAAACTGAAGGGCTTTCTAGGCATGCGCTAACCACGTAATTCTATTACTTCAATACCCCTGACTCCAAGTCACGTCGAGTAAAGCACAGGTATCGGAGACAAGAAAGCTCCATTACCGGCATTGAAGGCTTAGTTCCTAGGTGAGATCTGTAGCCCGAGCCACAGTTGCAGAGAATCTGGCTTGTATATGCAAACTTCACCTCGGTATATGCGTCTGCCTTGTTCAAACACTGTTCCATCTACCAATTCAATGTCTTCTATCCCAATTTGCCTATTATATAGCCGTATATAATAGGCAAATTAGGACGGAAGAGGGTGAATGGTGATCGACTACGGCTCACGCAAGAGTTGCCTAGCTGGACCGAGAAGGAATTTGGCGCGCATTATTCAGAGCAGAACCAAAAGCGTCTGATTAACCCTTTGAGATTCAAAAGTTCCATGATCATCCTTTTTCCTTGCATTCATCGTTATTTTCGTATACTCAATAAACATACGGAATGATGCGGTAGGGAACCATCTTCTTGTACTTTTCCCAATCTTCCCCATATCTGAAATTCGATCAGTCTTGCCTGCTCTAGAGTCAAAAGTTAACCAAGCAGACGCACTTTCTCTGGCAGTTTTCATCATCCCGCAATTGACGGTGGATTAACAAGATCAGGAAATACGAAACATAAAAGTATGTGATCGGTGTTTTGAATCCTGTAGGGAGCGACCAGGCCAAAGCCATGAGAAGGTCACCACTACATGGAGTGAGAATGAGTGTATCGAGGGGCTAACATACACTCACAGATAGTTAGGATGCCGGGAGCGACCCCACCATCCGGAGGTCAGCAATTTAGAACCAGAGGCAGTAGTCAAATATCTGAGATCTAGATCATCGTTCATCAAGACAGAGCCTGAGGATCAGAAGAAGTAACCGCACTTTTTGGGTTCTTTCCATTCCGAAGGTCATTCTTCTCACCATTAGCTGCTCGGAAGATATAGTACCCGAGTGCGTTCACCAGGAAGATGACGACAGTCCAAAAGGGACTAAGCTCAACAGGCTCGAAAACAAGATATCTTGCTTGGAGGGAGTACGCGAATGGTTCCCATGCAATAGGCACGGAAAGCATGAAACCAAAGCCGTCCGAGATGATATCCATAGTCGTAAAAAGAGCAGGCTTCGCTCCTTGTATGTAAGCATTGCGCGTTGGAAAGACATCTTTCGAAACTCACCTCGTTATACAAAGAGTCGGCAACATACCCGCCTTGGAAAAGAAGGACGAGCCACATAGAATCTGTGACATTTCCAAAACCTCCCCTCCGGACAGCTTGTTCACAGACTATACCTATATCAACTATCGTCCATAGCATCAGTCCGGGGCGGAGCTCATTGAACGATTTGATGTCAAATGTGCCAATAGTAGGGTTGAGCTCACGACCGATGAAGAACTAGCCCTACTGGTTAGAGCTTCCTCGAGATCCAAGCAACGAACTAACGCACGTCGTAAATAACATTTCCCGAGTTTCCACCCAACGCCAACAGCCTACCTGAGCGGAACGACATGACATACACATAAAGCGATAAAACAAACACCATCAGGAATGACGCGGTGACGAAGCCTACCCACTTGTCGTAGATAAACGTGAATGCCTCAGGACCGTTCTGGTATATAACTCCAACGACAATGCCCAGCGCCAGAAGAAAAGTCGAAAAGGCTGCACACACATATTAGAAGGTGCGCAACTCCACTCAAGTCACACATACCGTTGATTTTATACTTTTTCCTCTCCCCTGTGCGTAACGCGACTCCCTCGATCTGCTCCCCAGGTAGAACGACCCATGCGACGACGCAAAACGTGCGTACCATGCAAGGTAGATGCAGGTAGCTTCCCCATCCCACAGATCCTTCCACCATTCCTTACTTGCCAGAGCACCAAGGACACGATCTGTACTCCATGCCGGTGGGCAGCCCCCCGTTTCTTCGGAGCACCCAAAGTAGAGCGCGTAGGTCGTGATGGGGAGGAGGAGCATGATCAGGAGTGCACCGGGTGGGCCCAAAAATTCATAGCGTGTCGTCTTGGGGTTGAGGTCAGACGTCTTGGACATGGCAAGTTACAGTGGGAGAAAGCAAGGAGAATAGTGTGAAAATGGTGTCAGTTCCTGTCGTACGAGAGTTTAGTACAACCATCCCGGTATCCCAGTGGAGACGTCCAGAGTTTGCGGGGGTGCGGTACAGTTTGTGTATATTTCCATGAATTGATGTAGGTAGCTCTTGGACTCGGCGTTGACTGAGAAAGAGCTTCAGGGATCCAGCCAGCGCATGAAAATTGCAAGTAAGCAAACGCATCCCGGGCCGGTGTTAAGGTCGCTTGATTGGAAATGACAATGTATTAAAAACAAAGCTCAAAAGTGTGCTGTATTGATCAATAAAGATACAAATGATTAACAAAAAGAATGCATGTCGATAGCGAAATACGTAGATATAATAATGTACTCCAGAAAAACCAAGCAACGAAAACCTAGCGGATATGCAATAACGAAGAGATAGAAGACCGAGATCAAATAACGTTAACACTGTCCAAGAGGGGAGGCGGCGCAACGGTAGAAGGGACACTAAACAGCCTCCTCCGCTTCTCTCCAACTTTCCAGATAACATCCTTCAGCTCCTGCACCACCTCACCCCCCGGGCCCCACTTCTCCACTTTCAGTCCCCCATCCTCCGCTTCACGTGGGACCAGCGCCGGCTCCCCACGTTCTCTTCTCTGCTTCACTAGTTTAATTCTCTCCTCCCTGCTCAGCTTCGACTTTTCTCTAAGAAACAGTATCCCCGTCCCCTCCTCACTCTCAAATACCTGCTCAATCCCCGGAGGCGGTAACCGTTCCTGCGGGATGGGGACGTAATGAACCTCTGTGACATCACCGTATTCTGCAGGGGACACGGCAGAATCAGGCTTATCAGAATCATCACTAGCCAGTCCAGGGAGATCATCCTGGATACTGCCATGAAAGAGATCTGCATCGGGATCAGGATCATCATCCAGGCGTGGGGGCGAGACGATGTCGAGGAGCCGTTCTCTACCGCGTTCACACTCGCGGAGGGCGAGCCCAAGTTCGCGGCGTAATCGCTCGTACGCCTCGAGAGCCGGATGGGGGGAAGGAGAGAACAGAGATGCATCATCCCGCAGCACATCAACGCACTCGTCCAAATTCTCTCTCGCATCCTTGAGCGCAGATGAAATCGCGTCCACGTGAACAGCAAAACGTGACATTTGGCTAGGCATGGGAGCGAATGACTGGCTTGCCGAACGCGAATGCGAAGGTAGCGAGTTCGGACTGGGGTTCTCCAGTCGCACATTGAGCGCCTCGGCTTCTTCCAAAGCTTCTGTGAGTCGTGCAGCGGTATCTGCGAATGTACTCGTCAAGAGTTCCATCACGGACCGCACGTCTTCCCAGTAGCCTTCATCGTCGTCTTCTCCGAAACGAAGCGCAAGGAGATGTGCACAGACATACCGTTTCGAACTGAGAGTGCCTTGGAGAAGTGTTTGTAGAGAAGAAAGGGACAGGGGATGACGTGCCGGTTGGATGGCTGTGAATTTGGCGGCACTGGCCGTCGGACTGCGGAGCGGAGATGGTGTAGAGATTGGACTACGCGGTGGAGAGACGTAGCTGCGGTTACTTAATGCATCAAGCCCCGCAGATTGTCGTCTCCTCCGCAGATCCAAAGCGGCCATTCCAAACGGGGTGCTACCCTCTGTCGGGTTAGTGAAAGACGAGTCGTCATCGTCGCTTGTGTCATGATCTTCTTCCTGTACTCCGGATAGAACACTAGCACTAATGGGAGTAACAGGCTCGCTTTGGCTAGTAGAAACGCCAAGAAGAGCGGATAAATCTGACCGGCGCTTTTCTCTCCTTTTCAGGATTTGGCGTGTGGGGCTGCCAGCCCCTGCTAAGGAAGAATAAGAGCCATTCCAAGTTGACCGCTTGCTGTCTCGAGATGTAAATGAAAGCCGGCGGGAAGACGGTTCAGAGATGGGTCTAGGCGGGAAGAAGAACGATTTCGGGGGAGGCGATGGAGGGGCGTACATCTCTGATAACTGGGATAGCTCGGAAGGACAAGTGAGTGCGGCAAAAAGGTTTCGCACATTGTCGGACTGCGTTTGAGTTGTGTGAAGGGTAGAGCTAAGGGCTACGCGGAGAGGAGAGGATGGCAAAGAAGGGATAGAGGAATATTTTTCTTCCTTCTCTACCATGGCAAGGACTTCGTGTACAACAGAGTTCCATGCATCATTAGCGGATATCAGATCATTAAGCGTCTCTATTACAGGAGAGACATCACTTTTCCCATCAATCGTTTGGATGTACACCGTGAGAAACATCACTCCGGCTGACAGAAGTGCTAGGAAATAGTATCCCGCACTGTAGAAAATGAGTATCATAGCCAAGGCAACAGATGGAGGCCAGTATTCGTGTGGTGTTGGCGTCGGAGCTGATGATGGTGGCGATGAGTGGTCAACGCTGGATGTCCTACTGTGCAGGGTTCCCCCAGGTATTGACCCAAAAGTGGATCGCGCCGGACGCGAATTCCGAAAGCGAAGTAGAAAGCAGGGAGGAAGAGATAATATCATACTTAAATTTCTCGACAAAGGGACGCGAAGTAGAGGTGGCTCGTGAGAGGATAGATTGTATGCGCTTAGATAGCGGTCAGACTATACGCATGCGCCATACTGCAACGAAATTGCTCACTGTGCACCAATTTTCTAATAGTAATTCATTCTTTGGCTCTGATTCTACGTCGTCTCGTTCCGTATAAGCAGCATCTTCAAAGTCGTCGTGGCCAATAAAGTCAGGCGAGCCGCCGGGCATAAGGTCTGAAGCTTCTCCGACATCTATAGAGCGTCAGATGAGTTTCAGTTAAGTGCATACATCACAGACCAACCTCTCAGATATTGTTCCAAAGGATGTTCATCGAAAACGGCCTGTGCCATCGCATAAAGTTGGAAATAAGTGCCGCAGTTGAATGTTTTTAAGGTCCGATAACAGTAGAATCGAGTATTCAGATGTCAATAAATCGTGAGAGGTTCGTTACAAAGAATTTGAGGCGGTCAGTGAGGAGAGAAAAAGAGCGACAACGGTTGGTTGGTGGTAAGCTAAGGAACAGCCCTGCAATCTTACACTGGATTATGTAAGTAAATGTTCATCAAACCTGAGTAGTAACTCGGCCTGGCGTAATCCAACAATCAGCCACGAACGAAATACGACAGTGGCCACTGGCAGATGGTCTGCGTCCCTGCATTTGCTTTCGGAACCATGTAATAAAAGGACGCCAGGAACCTCACAATGAAGAGCTTGACTACCATACTTCAAGGAAGCAGGATTTCGTCAAATAGTATAATTCTAGCTAGGCGATTGTACCAGGTGTGAGCATCCTTATTCTGTGTTGTATGGCATACTGAAATGTCTGTCTCTCCAACAGGTAAGTTTTTTGCCTAGAGAGTATGAAATTGAGGCGCTGACGAAACTAAATGCAGAACAGTGATTAATTTGGCATGTTATACAGTCCGAGTCTCTGACTGTAAGTGTCCCGTCCATGGTATACGAGTAGTAACTCCTGATGCGCAGATGAAGTCAACAAACTGGCTGGACGATCATACAGTATACCAGAATACTTCACGTTCACCACCGGGACACACTTTGCAGGCAGGGCTCTGAAGCTCCAAGTTCGATTTGTATCGTGAGCCCAAAATCCTGACCGTCCAATAGCTACGGCTTGAATGGCATCCGAGCTATTGGAGTGACAGAAAGAGGTTGATGATATAGCTGCTTTCCGGGGGGGAGCTTGACACATAGCTATAAGTAATAATTCGCACCTTCTTCCCGCCGGTACGATCCGCTGACGCGTCTAGGGTAAAAAATTATCCCTTGAGGGTTGTAGCCGCAGGGATGACGAGTCACCTTGGCAAGTTACGTCTTTCTAATCCAACGGCCCCGTAATACTCACGACTGGGTCAAAGTCTTGTAGTCATACCTTGTGTGTTCCGGTAACAGGGACAAGTAGCAAGACCCAAGGCCGCGGATGAAGTGTAGATGCAGCAACCAATAATCCGTTTCTCTGGGACTCTACCGTCATATGCCCGTCTATCCTCCTAACTGTTTAAAGCAAGCTTAAGCATTTTCATTGGTTTGCACTATCAATTCTTGGCTTCGATTAGTGGCTAAAGTTGACGCTCAATTATTGTAAAATAGAAACGATATGATCAACTTCCACATACGTTTGTTTACAGGTCAGGTATGAGCCTATTTCAATATCCGTCGCCTATCATCATAGCAAAACTTCGGGAGAAGTTTGGGTGATCATGTGATCGCTACTCGAGAACCGGCCCGGGAAACTCCGTGCGGTAACTTTGCGTCAACGCTACATATTCAATCTCTTTTAGCCCCAAAGGCCTACAGAATGGAAGGAAACGATGGAGTAGTATCTCTTATATATCGCCATCAAATATAACGGCATCTCTCTTTATAAAACGTCTCAGCCGCTGTTCTCGGGCGTGGTGCTGTTTGGGTGCTGTTCTCGGGCGGCGAACTTTCTATGTCACACGATGACATTTCAGAAACAACAAGACAGAGATCAGCACTTAGTCAACGGGCCACGGTATGCCTACTTAAAAACGCCAACTGTTTATGATCTGCAATATCCATCATGGCTCTTCTTTGGATTTTAGGGACTGCACTAGCTGTGTACAGCGTTGCTATATACCTTGGACGCGCAGTCCGACGTTCGCAGCTCGCGAAAGAAACGTGCGTGCTGGATGTCGACTCTCTGGGACTAAGGTTACCTCGCGACAAGATCAAGGGAACCGCTGTCATTTGCGGTGGAAGGCAAGTGTCTCGCCGAACTCTATAAATCCCCACTGACCAGTTTACTTAGTATTGGTGGTCTCTTGGCAGCTCGGGTATGCCATGACCACTTTGACGACGTTGTCATTGTTGAGCCGGAGGCATGGATGAATACACCGGATGCAACTCGGGTGGACCCATGGAACCAACAAAACAAGCGTTCGCGAGTAATGCAGTACGACTCATTGCACGGTATGTTGCTACCTCGCTGTCTTCCTTTCCCTTTGGATAACCAATGCGATTTAGGCATTCTTCCTATGGGATACAAAGCCTTGTCTAAACTGTTCCCCAATATTGAAGAACAGGGCAAAACATCGGGAATCAAGTAAGTCCTTTCTCGGTCTGTCATCAAGGTTATCCTGGTTTAATTGATCAATGTTTGTAGAATAGGTCCTTGTTATGCGCGGATACATTTTTGGGGAAACAATCCTAGGATGCCCGAGGCAGAATACGGGGGCGCCCTTCCAAAGACAATCTATGCTGGTCGTTCTGGTGTCGAGACGTTCTTGCGTCGCTTGGTTCTTGGAGGGAATCACAAGAATATTCGGCAACTTATTGGAACAGTCACTGGTATCTCTCGAAACGCCAATAGTCCCGAGACCATCGACCAAGTCACGGTCCGTACTTCTGACGGTATCAAAACTATTCAGGCTGCCCTCGTCATCGGTATGACTTCGTTATCCCGAGGGTGTGATCATATAGCACTGACGAATGTTCAACCGCAGATTGCACAGGTGCTGCTGCTGTGGGCATGAAGTGGCTTCGACGGGAAGGGTTCGGATTCGCAGATAACTATGATCGGAATCAGTTACCTCTCGACGAACTAAGGATTGCGTATGATCAAAAGCTCCACTATACTACACTTCAATTCCGCATTACGCCTGAGCTCGGGAGAAAACTTCCTGGTCTTCCGGTTCCATATGATGAATGTTGGAGCATCTATAATAACTCGACGGATTCCAGCAAGGAAAACCGCTGTGTTTATTCTCAGCGCGTAGATGGAGACACCAGTGCGCTATCATTCCTTTTACCCTTGAATATTCACCTTACATCCTCCAGTACAACTGTGCTTTAGCGCTATGGGTGAATGTGAACTTCCTAAGACTCTTGAGGATGCGAAGATTTGCGCCCGATCGCTGATCACCGAAAAGCCAATTCCTGAGACATTTTTCCAGATGCTGGACATGCTTGACGAAGTGAAAGACACTATGACCTGCAGCCAAGTTCGTTATCGTAGGTGTACTTGTCCTTGTCGGAAAACAAAACACTGAACATGTCATCAGCCGGCTCTAGCTACATCAGATATGAAAACGCTGTCAACTTGCCGACGAATTGGATTGCTATGGGTGACAGTGTGATGAGGGTAAACCCAGTTTATGGGTAATTGCCCACTTTGAACGTTTTGGTGCAATTAGAAACTGACAGTGATCAGGCAAGGATGCTCAAAAGCATTTTTCGGTGCTATCTGTCTACACAAATTACTCATGACCTCGACGACGGTACCAAGAGATTTCTCGAAGAAGTATTTCAGTATCCACGGCGAGAAAATCAGGCCCCTTTGGTGAGCGTTTTTTAATCTTCTTCAAGACTTAATAAAACTGACTGGTCTTCAGGGCATCACTCAAGGTCGGTGGTATGTCATTTCTATCATATAGGCACTTCTGGCATATCTAAATTAAATACGCTTCAGATTATTCGTTCCCGACGACGGTTCCACTTCCTGGAGAAACGTTATCTGAAGGCTCATGGCTTCAATGGTACATGAAGAAGCTAATCATTCTATCTTTTACTGTAAGTTCCTCGGGCGAAATGGATCACCCGCTAGCCACTAACACCTCGCAACAGGACGACCAAGCAGGTTCAGCATTATGGCATGTCAGATCACTCTTGGCTCCGTCCATCGATGTATTACAGCCGGGACTAATACTCAAAGTGTGCTTGAGCCTTTTGAAATGGTAGAATGCGCGAAAGCTGGTTGTTGTTCCATTTGGGTATCCAGTTAGAAGCTAATGAGAAGCCCCATTACTGCATCAGTGCAGCTGGCAACAATAACCTAAGAGCATACAGGCTGAATAAAGTCTCTACGGACTTCCTAACCCGATCGAGTCTATTCTATTCAAACGTGGCCGAATTCTGATGCAAAGCCAGATAACTTGCGAGTCTTTCCATTCTGTGTCACTTGTATTCGGAAGCATTCGGCTCCAGCGGTTGGGTGTTTCCTTTCGAGTGAGGAAATGCATATGAAAGATGGTGTAAGGTTGCGTGCACATGGAACGGTGGGAGAGATATGGCTTCGCGGACCGAATGTGATAAAAGGGTATTATGGCGATCAAGCCTGAAGTTGGGTCCGAAGATCGTCTATTTCACTGATGGATAGGCTCGCGCTTTCAATGACGGCGCGGTAGCTGTTACTGATAAGGTGAGAACTTCTGCGTCTAACGCCCGACGTGGTAACCCATTTTGACCCAGGTTTTTACTACTGCAAAGACGGATTGGAAGGCTGATGAACGGTGATCTAGGACAACTGGGTGAAGATGGATACGTGTATATCAGAGGCAGGATCAAAGATATCGTCGTTAGGGATGACTATAGTTGTAAGTGTCTCCGGATCATTTTTAAATATCTTGGTGACGATCGAACATGTAGGATTCTGTTTTCGTCGAGGGCGTCCTATTGATCACTTTCCGTATGAACTCAAACGAAAGTCAGTTATAATATATTCGGAAAACACTGTTGGAGGACAAAGTAGATGGATTGTCCCTGTCGTACTATATACTGCGTCACTCAGCCCATAATACCTTGACTTTCTAACTCCCTTCCTATCTTACACAACCGAGTCTTGCAGTTAAAAGAATAAAAATCCTCAGGCTGCCGAGGTGTTGAACCCTCCTTGCACTGCAGTCGATGCACCAACGTTCCATCCAGAAACTAATTTAGAGAAAGATAGGAATTCAAACTCGTATATGCAACAAGACTTCAGAAAGACAAAGATCGGAGAAACCGTAAAAAAACACTTATTCGATACGCGAGTCGTAACCATACATTACACGCTACTAAACAACGTATCGACAAAGACAGCTGGTTTAGAAAAACATTGGGGAAAGAGAGAGGAGGAAGCTCACAGGAACGGAGAATGCACACAAAAGAAGATAGAAAAGCCAGAACATGGACGGGATCACTTCAAGTCTGGCGCCCCGCCCACGTCGTCTGGATGGTTAAACCACGGCCCAAAGTCTCGTTCAAAAATGATATCGCCGTTGGGCCGTAGGAAGGTGGGATCAAACCCGTCCAACGAGTTCGCTACGCTTTGTATGAACTCGGGCGTGAAAAGAGCTGCTGACATGTCCGGCCCCGCTGGGGGTGGAGCAGGTGAACCAGTGTTGCCAGGCAGCATGCCGCGGTTGTGCATCTGATGTTGAGTTGGAGTTCGGTACGAGTTCTGCCCATCGCCGTTGGGCATATTGGGCACCTAATATCGTGCACCGTTGGCCTGCGTAAAAAAGGGCAAAAAATTCCCAAACTCACTGGTTGTGTGTGACCGTTCATCATTGTTTGTCCCGGAAAAACACCCTGCCTTGCAGGGCCCACCGAGTCCATGGGCCTACCACCTAACGGATTCATGTCCGATGTGTTTGGATGGCCATACCGCTGTCCAATGTCTCGTTCAAAATTGATATCGCCGTTGGGTCGTAGGAGAGTGGGATCAAACTCGTCCAACGAGCTCGCCACGCTTCGTATGAAATCTGGCGTGAAAAGAGCTGCCGACATGTCTGGGCGCGCAGAGGGTGGACCATCCCTCTGCCTGCTCTGATCCATGTTCATCTCTGACGATGACGACAGCATCATGCTCGTCGATTCCTGCTGCATCCTGTCATCAGGACCAGGACCAGGGTTGAACTGTGGGCCCGTCCTAGGAGGCGATGGTCCCTGTTGTCCTTGTAAGAGATTGGGATTCGAAGCATGCATGCCGCGGTCACGCATGGTATGGCGTAGCATTTCATTTCGACGCATCATTGTATCGTGGTCATTGAGCGTCTAATATCGTACACCGTCAGTCTGTGTAAAAAGGCAAAAAAAATCCAAAACCCACTGGTTCTATGTGAGTATTCATCATTTGGTCCGATAAAGCGCTCATTGCAGGCCCCGTCGAGTCCATGGGCTCACGATTCATTGGCATTGCGATCGGATTAGTTCCCACCTGCATTCCTGGTTGAAAACCGCCCGTTTGAGGCCTCCCCAACACCTGCCTTATGATCCGTGGTGGCTGCCCATGTTGCCAAGGTGGGCTACCGGGACCATCTTCCAAAGGCGATGGCTGGGGGCTAGGAGTACGACTGGATGACGTGGACATCGATATCAGAGACAGATTAAGTCCTCAATTGTCACAGTTGTAAGTGTCACCACATCATTTCTAAAATAGTTCGTTATGACAGGATATTTGGGATTCTGTTTTCGCCGAGAACGCCCTGCTGGTCACTGTGCTCGGTTCTGATATATCCAGAGGCACCGGGTTCGAGAACGAAGACGATGGATTGTCCCTTGGCCCTAAGAATATTTACCAATCTGAAATCTTGAGGAGCAACGAAATTCAGAGACGTACCTCTACATTGCAGTGTTCGACGACGGTGTCGATACATTTTCTCGAGTCCGCTGTCGATGTGCCCCAATAGGACACCACTCAGTATCACGGATCTAAAATTTAAATCTTCCTCAAGACCAGGATCGAAATCGGAAACGCGCCTTCTCATAAAATACTAGTCATTGCAGTAGGCTCTTAACCGCCAAGCCAACTTCTTGCCTCAGCTGACCCCCGAGGGTAGATGGATGTTCATAATTTTTGAGAGTGAACCCTGCTCTGAACGCGCCCGAGGACCACCCATTGGCTAGAGAAACATACTAAATGGTCGGTCCAATCGCATATACCAATGGCGATCTGGCAACCAGGCCAGAGTCGAAACCACATGAGAGCCATTCGCGACTCCTCCCCTCTTGGCATTATGTATCCGGGTCAGTTGTCTCTGGATTTCGCCATTCTGCTCGTCTCTATCCAACACAGACGGCCTTCACATGCTGGGCGTCTATAGACAACATGCCGTTCTCGATCAAGTTGATCATCTTGTTCGTCAAAACAACGGAAGTATTAGGCTTGGTCTGAGATGAAATACAAAGTTTCAAGTCAATAGAAGAACAGAAGGCGTGACAAGACCTACCTGTATGAATACCGAATGCCATATTCAAAGAGAACCAAAGTCTTGCCAAGGAAGACAACCCACCTTGCACCGCAGTCTGATTCCCGATACGCCAACGTTCCATCCAGAAACTAATTTATAGAAAGATAGAGAACTCAAAACAGTACATGCAGCAAGACAATGGAAAGACAGAGATCGGAGAAACTGCAACTAAATACTTATTCGATGCGCGAGTCGTAATCATACGTCACACGCTACTAAATAACATATCGACAGGGACAGCGAGCACGACGACGATGTGGGGGTAGGGACAGTGGATGTAGAAAACATTAGGGAAAGAGAGAGGAGGAAGTCTAACGTGACGGCAGGGAGGAGAATAGATGGCTGAGGGGGTAGGCGAGATATCACTGCATGCAAAAAATGGCAGCTTTTGATGATAAATAAAAGCAGATACGATAGAAAGCCCACAGGAACGGAGAATCCACACAAAAGAAGATAGAAAAGCCAGAGCATGGACGAGATCACTTCAGATCTAGCGCCCCGCTCACGTCGTCTGGATGGTTAAACCACTGTCCAAAATCTCGTTCAAAATTGATATCGCCGTCGGGCCGTAGGAAGGTGGGATCAAACTCGTCCAACGAGTTCGCTACGCTTTGTATGAAATCAGGCGTGAAAAGAGCTGCTGACATATCCGACCCCGCTGAGGGTGGAGCAGATGGACCGTTAGAGGGAGGCGGGTTGCCCAGGAGTTGTGAAGGAGACGGTGCAGTCTGGGCGGTCTGGGCGGGATTCGGCGCAGGAGTCGGCGGAGCTGTGGCGGCCGAATTAGGCGTCCGTGAGGGCCCAGGCGGAGCATGAGGCGATCCATCAGGCTTGCCACCATCCTTCTGCCCGCTCTGATCCTTGTTGTTCATCCCTGGCGATGGCGGTGGCATCATACTCATCGTTTTCTGCTGCATCCTGTTATTAGGACCAGGGGCAGGGTTGAACTGTGGGCCCGGCCCAGGTGGCGGTGGCCCCTGCTGTCCTTGTGAGAAATTGGGGTCCGAAGCAGGTGAACCAGTGTTGCCAGGCATGCGATTGTGCATCTGATGTTGGATTTGAGTTCGGTACGGGTTCTGCCCATCGCGGTTGGGCATATTAGGTATCTAACGCCGAAAATCGTTAGTCTGCGTAAAAAAAGGGCAAAAAGTTTTAATACACACCGGTTGCATATGAGGATTCATCATTGTTTGTCCCGGTAAAGCGCTCATTGCAGGGCTCATCGAACCCATGGGCCCACCACTTATCTGACTCATTGACATTGTCATCGAATTAGTTCCCATCTGCATTCCTGGTTGGAAACTCCCGTTCATTTGTGGCCCACCCATCGACTGCCTCATCATGCTATTCATCATCTGAGGTGGCTGCCCCTGTTGGGGTGGACCACCGGGACCAACCCCCAGAGGTGATGGCTGGGGCTGGGGATGTTGTCCATGCGGGGGATACGGTAATGCTGGTTGTCCTAAAGGCGATCGTCGAGCCCGTTTACGATCTGGAGGAGATGATTCTGTCCGTTGTTGTTCCGTCTAATGAAAATTCATATTTGCAAAATGAGCGTGGAGAAAATGCGCACCTCTTCGCCTGGAGATGAGCTGTTTCTCTTTGCCGGTCTTGCTCCGGGTGGAGGCTGCGGCGCTACATTCCGTTGGTTTGGCGGTTGCATCATTGGATTTGATGGTCCCGGAGTCGGGTTTGGCTTCGGATTCCGAGCTGTACGCTGTCGATGGGCATCGACGAGACGCCGCTATATTCATAAATTAAATGAAACCTGAATTCTTTTCAAGAATATAAAGAAAATTGAAGCCTACCTTGTCATCAAATGACATTGTGGTAGGTTCTTTACCGTCCATACCAAGTTCCTGTTTCAGCTGGGCCAGGATGTTGAGCGGTATGCGCATAATCTCTGAGACAAAATTCTGTTCTTGAACGTGGCGCTGATCTGTCCCGGGACCCATTGGACCCATGGGCTGGCGAGCCATCAAAGAGGGACTAGGATTCGTCATCATACTACCTTGGCCGGGCGTATTGGTACGACTCGGTGGTCGGGCCAACGTTTGGTACGACGAAGACGCTATTGGGCCCTGCTGCTGGCCTGGATTCATCTGGGGTCCATTCGGAGGAAGCATGCCTCGATTGGGCGGCATATGTGGGGAAGGGCCCATCTGGCCTATCGGTGGTTGGGCGTGTGGCGGTGGCTGCTGTCCTTGAGGTGGCTGTTGGAGCGGTTGACCTTGGACACCTGTGTGGGGAGAATGTGAATGGCTCAGCGTGGGCGATTGAAAGGGCGGCATCCCGTTGGCGGGCCGTTGCTGGGGTCCGCCTGGTCGCTGATGCCCCGGTAACATGGGCTGGTAGTTTGGAGGTTGCGCCGTAGGCACTCCTGGTGGTTGCTGCTGCCCTGGTGGTCCCGGAAGTCCGTTCATGGGAGCGCCAGGCATAGGGAAAGGCCCTGGGCCTGTCTGCATGTGTCCCTGGGGGATGGGAGGAGCATTGACGCCATTTGGCATGTTACCATTGGGCATAAATGGTCGTCCGGGCGCCATCCCGTTCATCCCTCGCATAGGTGGCTGCTGCATGGGTGGCTGAGGGTTCATCGCAGGCGGCGGTTGCGGCGGCTGTGACGTTCGGGGGATCTGTCGACTCGCAGCTTGCTGGGATTGATGCTGCAAAAAAGTAACATGGGACACAGTAGAGCTAGAGTGGCAAGAAAGCGCACCTGCGTGTATATCATAGCGTCTTCCGTCCCATGCCCATTCGCTTTCGCCGTGAATAGCACCCAAAACACACTCCACCACCTAGAAAACCAAGAAAAAGTGAGATCCCGTCGTTACGACCGAGGAATCGAGGCGCACTCGAATAGTAAGCCCTGTCTGGCATTGATCGGAGGCTGGGATTCTGCTGGTATCTCTGCTTCGGCAAGCAGCTCCTTGGCCGTTTTTCGGAATCCTCGCTTGTAGCAGTAGTCGTAGATGTAGATATTGAACCTGGAAAAAGAGTAGTCAGCAATTGAAGGCGACGAAGCCATATATGGCAGACTGCCAACGAACATCTTGTCGCCCTCCCAGGACAGCTGGGACGGTGACGACTGGTCGAGCAGCGGGGGCACGGAGTGTGCTGAGCCCGGTGGCGGAACAGAGGACATCGATGTCGTAGGACAAGAAGCAGCCGACTCAGTCAAGGTCTGGACAGACGCGTGGGTCAGTTTTATGGAGCAAATTAGGTTCCGGAGCCAGATATCGGGCGCGTAAAAGGGGGAATCAGGGCCAATTCAGCAGAAAACGTCGTTTCTGGCCGAAAATTGGGGCAAATTATCGAGGAAGATGTAGTGGTGGGAGGGATAATACAGAGCGATGGGAAGAAGACAAGGGAGTCCGAGGACTCTGATAGCCATTCCCGACGTGAGGCCCCAAAACCAGGCGCCGATCCAAATAAGCGCCATTTGCCGAAACCTATGAAATTCATCCCACCTTGACACGAATCTCAGATTAGCACTATCAACCCTACTCTACGTATCATACTATATTATTATACTCAGTTCTTCTTCCTTGTCTCTTTCTCAATGTCGTCGCACTACCGCTATCTGGAAATCCCATCCAGCAAGTATATACTTCACTTCGAACAACCGGCGTATCTCCCTCCATCCACTGATGTTATTCGCTTCTTCCGCTTCCCTCAAGTCGGTAACGACATAAATGAAGTCAGCTGGTGACAAGAGTGATCGAAGGAGCGACCCAATCAAGAATGCGATGAGTGCAATGATGATGAGTGTCGACAAAGGATACTGTCTCGGCACATTTTCCCTGCGGCACGTTAACACTGTACTTGCATCGATATCAGCCAGGCCCCCAGGGAGCTTCCGTAGTGATCCACCTCCAGAACTTCCTGCCGTCACTGCCGGCATGCCACTCGCCCCATTCGCAGTGAATCGTGTGAGCGGATTCGGGTACGACTGAAGAAATCCGAGCAGCCCACCCACTGGCGTGTGAGGCGCATGAGCAGTCGCAGGAGGATCAGCTGCCTGCTTCATGTGCGATCAGAAAATTGTCCAACAAAGGCAACGTCGCCATAGCTCACCGCTTTTGGCCCATCGTCACAACTATCCGCGCTTGATCCACGCTCGTCATCTTCCTGCAAATCCTCGCTTTCATCACTCTTCAAGTTCGAAACAGAAGCAGGGTCCAGCAGACTGAAATCAAGGGCAATGGGCGTGAGCAATTCTACCGGCAGCGGCTCCGTTTCACTTGTGGACCTGAGTATAACAACCTCATCAATCAACACATATAGAATAGAGCGACACGATCAAACCTTGAGAGTAATCCCATCTTCGACACTCTGTCGTCTGATAATTCATCGCGTCCAAGCGTCGTCAATGACTCTTTCTCACCAACAACGACAACCATAGTCTCCGAATCATTGGCTAAAACAGTTACCCCCTGCTTCCCAGCCTCCAGGGGCCGCACCTCAACATCAACGATGGCCCCGCACTCCTCCATGTCAATCAGCCATTGCGGTTTGGGTGGTGCGCTTTGTGTTTCTCCTGTCAATGGGTCTTTGACGGTCGAAATCTGGTACTGCGCAGTAGGCAACGTCAACCTCAACAAGTGTCTAGTCGGGCTTCCAGCATTCATACCCGACGAATGCAGCGGGGATAAGGGTATAGTATGGATCGTATAAGCCAGCGGCAAGACGCATGGCCTCGCGTCCTCGGGTAACTGAAGGTTAATAGGGCCAGGCTGTCCTTGTGCACCACGTTCACGCGTTCTCGATTTCAGCGAAATGGTGTATCCTCCGGCATACAGCTTGGAGTCTACAACCAATTCACCAACTAGCAGATCTGTAGTTGGGCGCACCTCTCCCTTAATGGTGAACGCCGATGATGACCGGCCACGGAGCGAGAAGTCGCCAGAAAAGGATGTATTGGACACGCTACGCTGGCGGGAGGTCGGTGACCCCGGTGGAGACCCCATCGGCGTTAACGGTGACGAAGACGCCGATGGGGGTGGAGGTAGCCCTGAAATTGTTGGCGCACTGCTTTGCAGTGTTTCCGATATCGATGGCGGTATCCCATCGTTCGGCGGGAGCCTACTCGAACGAGGTGTTGAGTGTGTGTCAGGACTGCGTGATGATCGCGTCCCAGTTGGGGACGACGGAGACGGAAAACTGATGAGAATTGTACTAGCATAGACGCGTGTATTATGCTTATAGCTTGTCCTCACGAGTGTTCGGATATCGTCGCGTCGTCTGAGCTTCCAGGGAAGGTCCCCGACTTGTGTTTCGTCCTTCTTTTCAGCCAACACAAACCCAGGCGCTGGCAACCGGGTTATAGGGAGCGGGGAGATGCTCTTCACAAATGTCTCCACGCCCAGTATCGTCCGAGGGAGAGCCGCGTTTATCATTGAATTGACCGCAGTAGG
This sequence comes from Armillaria sp. CMW 4456, assembly GCA_028551335.1. Taxonomy (NCBI): domain Eukaryota; kingdom Fungi; phylum Basidiomycota; class Agaricomycetes; order Agaricales; family Physalacriaceae; genus Armillaria; species Armillaria sp. CMW 4456. The sequence goes on from JANDKJ010000201.1 coordinate 20,503, forward strand.
AAGAGACCCTGCGTAGTCGACAGCAACCAGCCTCGTGCACCGCGACGACGGCACAGCATAATTTTCCTTAGTGTAAGGATCCAGTGTCTCCAGTATCCAAGCATCAACGAACACCCGTCCGATAGGTAGGACGTACGGATTGTACTTCCCTGCAGGAAACGATGACACGGATTCGGGACTGAATGAGACGGAAACACAATAAATAGCGCTACGCAGACTGCTTGATGATTGCTCTGCCACATCTCCCGCGTCACTTCTCGACAGTGAGGGAGATGCATGTGCTCGAGCCATGACGCTCGCCAAATACATTCCGCGATCTCGAAATGGGAATGCACTCTTCGACACCACGAAGCATGTCCGGCAATCGGCACCATATGATTCCAATATTATGGCAGAATCAAAGCGCTCGTCCCACTTCTTCCGACAATCGTATTCAGTCACGATGGATGCGAGTTCCTCTGCTGACACGCCTTCGATCACCTTCTCGCCCATATGGATGGGGATGTTCGGAGATATCTCGGGGCATATCTTGCGTCGGATCGTCATCCCTTTATCACTGACCGGGATCCATGCCTGTGAGTTGATACAGGAATGGGTTTCTTGGGTCCAAGCGAGGGCATCTAGAGCATATCTCATCGGAGATTTCGTAGCAGATGGTACGCTCCCAAGGTCTGCGGTCGAGATCATCGAGGAGGCCGATTGAGGTGCCGAAGACGACGTCTGATCAGACGAGAATGTGAAGAAGCGTACAAGTGGGCTAGATATTTGAGGAGCAGAAGGCCACCCAGATGACGGTGCACTTGTCGTAGCGCTCGTGTTAGACTCTGCGGGACTAGACGCGCCCTCCGAATCAGCATCCCATTCCGCCCGACGCTTGCGAATGACTCCAACAACGGGAGGCTGATCCAGAGGTATTCGCACGGGCTTGATGCGTTTTCGCTTTGACAGAAACTTTATCTCCTGTTCGGGAATCTCCTCAACGTCAACGTTCACCTTTGCTCCGTTCACCATAACGACCCCCTTTTCCTTCCCAGGACCACGTCGAACAATAGCCAATAGTCGCTCATCATCAACGAAAACGGCGTCATGTATGATGGTCAACCATAATCCCCCACCTTCTTCAGATAGCCGGTGTCTTCGAAGACATGAAATTGACTGTGGTGGCGGATCGATCACAATATCCAACGAAGATGCCCACGTATCAATGTCGCATCTGAGTTCACATTCAATGATGGGCAGTGTCTGCAAACTCAGACTATTCGATGCCGTATCACCACTTGTATCATTTGATCGACTGGAAGAAACTTCATATTCGATTCTGAAATTCATTCGTTCATGATCGTAGCGGATTTCATTGGCCTTAGCCCCAGCTAATCGCGTCATCACAGGCGGTCCACCGCATTTGATGGTGAATTCGCCAATGCCTGCTAATGCATTCATCATCTGCGTCGGTATTGACGTCTTATTCGTCCAACCCTTGGGATCTGACTGTTCAAGTAGGGTGACGAGGGTTGTGGTTGGTGAGAGCATTTCGATCGCCCAGCCCTGTAGATCCACTTGAGTGCGGATGACATTAGGTTCTGCAGGCGGGATGACGGGGAAGAGATGTGGATCGTCCGCAGAAAAGGCGAACACGTGGATGGTGGTGGGGGATTTATAGACAGTCTTGAGCACAACAGAATCTCGACCACTGAAATGTGCTGTAAGGTTAAGCCTTAATATATAGCTAGAACGCCTACTTTACTGGCCACGCAGGTTTCGTTTTAAGATGCCAAAGTTCAGTAAGGTCGTTGACGTCTTCCAATAACACGGCGTCGTCATGCTGCTTGTCCCAATAATTTCGGGCACCCGGCGTCACGATAGCACCATAGAGATCCCAGAGCCCAACACCGACGAAAGTCGCTTCGGCTCGATATACCACAAGAGTCGGGTCAATGGAATCCAATTGGGTGATCGTAACTCCACGAGCCTCCGTATCTTCATTGACGGATGTTAAAGCGAGACTTGGAAGGTGAAGCGATTGACTCACTTCGTTTCCACTTTGCCTCGGGTTCCTGCAATAGGGAGGAGAAATAAATATAGTTCCTCTTGACGCGAGACAAAATAGACTTTTCAGCGGCCGGAGAGCGTTCGGTATGCGGGCGGGTAATCACGGGGGTAGATGAGGTGGAGGCGACACTAGTAGCACTGTTCGCGCTAGCGTTAAGGGACGAGGCGGTATCGAAGCTCAGACCAGCAGCGCTGGAGACATCCTGCAGGATCTGGGCCGAAATGGTGAAAGATGAAGGGTCGCGCTCTTCCACCTCTTGTACTACATGAGGAATACCGTTCAAGCGAAGACCGCTTGAAGGACCAGAAATCTCAATCACCACTTTGACTTTGAGAACAGAATGCTCATCAAACAAAGGGGCATGAGAAAGCCGAAATAATATCTGATCAAGTAGGGCAGAATTTGAATGCGAGCTGGTTCGCGTGGCATGTGCAGACCATGGGAGTCTTTCCACTTCTTCGGACGATGCTTTAACCGAGATTTGTATGTCCCAGCCTGCAGACGCCGGTAAAATGCACTCGATCGAGCGAGTGAGCCGTCGGTGCTCTCGAATGGCATGCAGTTCATCTAAGCCGTGAGAGAACTCTGAAGAAGACGCGACTTTGTGTTCATCTTCCTCGGGAATGATGGAGTAGTCCACAGTGAGAGCCTCTCTGTCGACTTGAAAACGCACACGTTCTATAGTCACGCCGTTTCCGAATCCAATTAGTTTCGGAATACGCATCCCACGTTTGAGAACTGTCTTGTATAAACCCAGCATCATGGTAGACAGCTGTTGCACTATTCCTGACGACGATCCGATGCTCCATACGGCCCTCAAATCGTGCTGCCAGAAGCAGGTAACTCGAATTCTACCTCCAGGAGACGAACGCCTCTTAAGAGAATCGGTGTCATTTGTTGGCACTGAAGGTTGTATATGCTGTATACACCAAGCAAATACTGCCAATTCGTCAGTGATGCAAGACGCGAAACTTGAGATTACTGACAAGTCACATTTGACCGGACATAAGGAGGTGAGGGGCGAAGGTACACTGGCTCGTCGGGAGACCGAGGTAATGAAGTAGAAACGTCGATAAATGTGGTCGTATCATGGAAGGAACGCGATATCGTTACCGCATCACGCGGACTGCCAAAAATGTCAGGACGAATACAAAGGAAACAATGCAAAGGCGCACTTTGCTGGCCATCCCAGCGTGAAATTCGTCTTAGATATCCGGGCCGTATGATCAAACATTTCTACCATATGCGAATCTACGACTGCTGGATCCCATTCTTTCCTCAGCTCAGGAATGGACAACACCGTCTTCCATGGCTCCAAAGAAGTCGACTCGTCCGTAGTGGACACCTCAAGAATAAGGCGGTATATATCGTCCCCTGGTTTCGTCGAATTCCGATGAATTACCACGTCACCCAGTTCCGGGGCGGATGTCATGCGAGATTTCCCTTTCCTGCTGGACAATGGATCGTTCGTAGCAGAAAGCCGTTTCCATTCATTTGGCGAGGTGGAGGTAAGAAGTTGTCGAAGATGAGTTTCCGCCTTGCTCAGTGCATCGTACCATGACTGTCGTAAACTAAATAATAAGCCCTCCTACGCTGCACACCGCAACAGTCAGTAGCATACCTAGAGCCATCAGACATAATTCGTCTTCAAATAGCCACAGGACACAGAGTCGTGATGAGCTGTAGGCGAAGGCCTCAAGGTCGTGGCGGCAAAGTGGGCTAATCGCCAATTCAGTTTGCTAAGTGGGTCGTGACGTAGTGACGTTTATGTGTCTCTATTAGACTTCAAGGGTGCCAAATTCCCTTTTGCGGAAATAACGATCACCTGACCATGATCCCTTGACTAACCGTTTTCTTCCTTTTTCTTATGCCATTTTTTGCTAGTATTACTCGCCTGTCATATCTCCTGTGCAAACAAACAAAGAACAGGTTGTATAATCTGGAACAAGAACTGAAAACAGTAGTCGAGCTGCCTCTTTACCAGTAGGTGGCCCAGCTCAAGTCTGCGGTCTGGTGCAGCAAACTCTTCAATCCATTCGACAATCCCCCATGCATCTTCCGCACAACTTCAACTCTTAGATACGAGAAACATGCACCTATACACGCGATAAGGCCAAAGCTGCCGTGCCCGCCTTGGCACACAAAGGATTTAAAGTCTGTCGCAGAATAACCAAAGAGGGCGCTGCTGAACAACGGAAAACACGAAGCCAAAGAAATTTCCTGCACTCAGAAGAAATCCCGAATCATCTTCTTTTGTAACTACAACAAAGATGAAGACTCTAGGACAGCAAGGAAGCTCAAGGCCTACACAAAGCGATCGGACGTATCACCCCCTATAGTTCTCGATATATCTTTGCATTATTGGCTTTTCTACTTGCTGCCAGCTACGACTTAGAAATGCCGCCTCCCCGCACTGCACAAGAATATAGTAAGAAAATGTACGACAATAATGAAGGAACCCAGCCGCCAGATTAAATCACTGCAGCCTGTTCTGGTGGATCGGAAGATGGGGATGACGCTTTGTCGACTACGTCAATGTAGTCACTCCCTTGTTTTCTCCTTCCTTTCATCGAAATTGAGCACGAGACACAGTTTGTCGGGCCACATTTCCAAGACCGTCATGGGGTCACCCTGACACTTCGCAACAGACAGCGATTATTCACGTATCTGACTCGATCTATTGACCCAATTCTGAATTTCACACAGATAAATAGAAATTTCTCATCATGCGCCGAAGAGGCTCATCTGCTTCTCTATAATGATATGCCGTCAACCCTTCCTGATGTCGTTACAGCGATGAAACCGACAAAGCGGCTGTCGCCCCGATGTAAGAGATGATGTTACCATATGCTGAGAAGTTCACCCTTAGAGCAACTAGAGTTACCAAACTCAAATTTCAGTTCAAGAGTGAGTATGGCGTGGACGTGGACACCGTAAAAAACCCGGAGTTCCACCTGTCATTGCAGAAGAGAAGCAATTTAGTCTGACTCTCATGAGATGGGGGATAACTATTCGGGCCCGAAGATTCACATACATAATAGACCTGCTATATTTCTACTGTACCGTAAAGCGATGCTAATTTGAGGTTTACCTTCTCTTGAATGTCAGGGGCATACGAAGCTGAGGCCTATGGATACTTGCGAAGGCGGGACAAAGACAATGATAGAGTGACGCTGATGTTAATACTACACCACCCTTCGATTTCAGCAGTAGTTTCTCCTTTTACTCCAAAGCCTCTTCCTGTGGTTCTTCGCTTAGCTCAGTCCAGGACCTCGATATCAAGAAGGTAATGACCAGAATCGCTTCTGTCTCCACGGCATCTTTCGATGTGGGAAAATTGTGCCACCAGGGGAGGAAATAAATGCAGCCTATCCTTTGCCAAAACTGACTGGCTGAATGGCATAAACGCCTCCCTGGGCCAGTCTGCCAAAAAGCGGGAGGGAATCAACGTGCCGTAGTCTTTCCAATATCCAGGCTGCCGGCAAGAATACATTTGCTGAGTGAGACAATTAAAAGAATCGCAGCCTTCACGTAAACGGTGAACTCACGATGTAATACAAACCCTGAACATTTAGACATATTGACGCCCCTTTGGGAACTGGAATTGTCGCGCATTCTCCTGTGGCGCTTCTTTCTATTAAAAAGGTGTCTTCGGCGCGGATCTTTAGTACGGCAGTTACATAATAGTTTTCGTAAGTAGGGGTTTTTGGAAGGGAAAAGGCTTCCTCAAACAGCACGGGGAACTTGTCTCGTTGAACACAGTAGCGTGCTCTTCCATTGTTCTTTCCCTATATAGTCTAACTTCGTGCATGGAAAATAGGTACGGAGGCAGTGTTTCGTGTATTTATAAAAGAAAAGTTAGGTTGACGACTTACAGCCTAAGGAGCAATGGCGAGCGTATACGGCAACCCGGCTGTCCGGTATGATAGAATTGATATGCTGATGAAACATCTCTTAGTCGTGAATACAGTGCTAATATAGTAAACACGTACACCGTGGGGGGTGTTGCTTGCTCTAAGAGAACCACCCTCCATGCCCAGTAACGAAGACTATAAGACTGTTTCCTAGAAGTGCACCAGGAATGAAACCACGCCAGTACTACCAAGGTGACGAAAAGTGCTTTCTCGGACGTTGACATCTCTTCATTTCTTCATACGTCATGAAACAGCTTGTGCATGATTTTCAACGTTTCTTCTGAAACAAATTCGTTCTATGTCTAGGCCAATCATGAGTCACCACATCAGAGAACGAGACTAATTTCAGAAAGAGCAGAACACAAATCCTGCTGTGCCTCTTTCAACACTCTATTTCGGATGCCACAATATTGCTTTCAAAAAATGGCAAGGTACCTCATGTCAACGCAATAGGTATGGAAAGATAAGCTGGCAATGGTAAGTATGCATGAGGAACATCGACGAGGAAGTATATCAGGGCAGAACTTGCAAGTTTTGAAATAAATTGATTTCTGGTGAGACATGAGAACAAAAAGAGACTGGAGCGAAATATGTTGAGATAAGAAATCGATTCATACCGAGTTTATAGAGTTGATATGGTTGCTGCACTGTGAACATTGCTGAGAATTCAAGGAGAGTGGAGGAATGGTGACATACTCAAAAAGTTCTTCTCCCATCGTGTGCAATCCGAGCTCAGTCTATGCATAGTCGGAGGAACCAATATTCTTAGATAAGTTATACGGAAACATCAACTGTCTTATAAATGGTAGGCATTAATGAGCACCGAGGTGCGAAGTAATAGCAAAAAATACCTCTCCAAGTAAACATCCCATATATTGTCCATGTCAAACATAAAGCACAGTAGACAAGGGCCAGTGAAGGCGGATTAGAGCAGAAACCAGCGTATTTTAGGTAACAACAAAACAAAGGCCTGGAATTCTTGGATTGAACGATGAATTTCTCAGTCCTGATAAGGCCATCAAAGAAACGGCGTGCAAGACTGTTCCCGCGTACAATGCCTTCTCGTTTACGATGTGCAAGTTCAAGGGAGTGACAGAGAAAGTAAATTGTTTCAAGGACCCTTCTAGGCTATTGAATGTGTGTCAGCCTCTATAGCGAGGGCAATCGTCGGTGATGGTCTTTCCAAGGTTTCGCCATGACAGAAATTCGCCGACAAGGTTTAGATTGATTTGCACGCGCTGTCAGTACATACACCTCCAATAGTCTTAGAATTAGAGAGAGGTGGTATGTTGACTTTCCCAAAAGGAATAGAAGAGGGACTATAACTCGAGCCCAGAGACCATCTCCTAGATGGGCAGTATACATCGGCCGGTTCAGAAGTCCTGAAGTATTTTGTGAGAGATAGATTCATTAGATACGATCAAAGTGGTTTAACGGACTATGAAACTCTAATGTCCAAGGGCAGCCGTCATTCACCTAGTATATAGAATGAGTCCGGATGGATGCTAATATTTCAATAACGGAGCATTTTTGTAGACCTTGAATATTGTAGTCAATCGACAGAGTAAGAAGCTACTGACATCTTTTGCATAGAATGGCGTGCCGCCTCAACGAGGGAGTGCAATCAAAATGTCTTCAATCGACTCTTCTTTTCCGTGTAACGAGGAACGCCAAGAAATTTGTGCATCGTCTCCTCGGCTCGCCAAGACAGCCTAGGCTTATCGTCAAAAAGCGGGAAATGCTAAATATGAGTGCTCCGACACAACCAATCCGCGCCATCATCGTCGGAAGTGAACAGACTGAGCAAGTTGCGATTGCAGGTTGAAGACGAACGGAAAATCTCGGGCCGGCATAAAGTCGCGCCCACGTGCCAAGCTTTTTCTCTTGAAAAGATTCACCGAGCACGTTGCGAGCACGGAGGCCGCCCATGACACCGTTACGGTCTTCAAACCATGAAATACGCCTGAATATCGGAGCCGGCGGGCTATAAAAACGATGGATCTCTGGACTGGATAGCAACAACACTCTACCGTTCTCCTTACTCTGTTTCGAGGGCTGGTATCTCCACAGAGAACTATTGCCCATTTCCTTCCTTCACATCATCCCATTTGTTTTTGATATCCATGATCATTCCAAAAAACATCCGCCTCTCGGCACTCGTGGCCTTGGGTGTTAGGGTAACCTTGGGCGCCGTTACACTGGAATCATATGAGGATACATTCTCTTTAGCAGACTCATTTGATCCTGTCCAGGCTGCGTACTGGACTGGTGAGATAAACTCTCATTCATAACTAACAGATTTCCTGAAATTTGTGATAACCAGGACTTCCCCACCACCGCCGTACACCTTTCGCAGTCGCACCAGATGGCACGACAGGATATCTTGCGTACCTTAACGCGGACAAAACTTCGGTTCTAGTTCAGCAGGTCAATACAACCTCGTTCACCTCTGTTGGCGACGCGGTTACTATCACTGGCACTGAAGGTATGGCTGATCTGCCCTTTTAAGAAATCATTGCCAAATCAATTGCATTGTTCATCAGCTGGCGGCCTGGTTGCACATAACGACGGATTTGCTGTCCTCATCAAGACAACCGCTACCGGATCAACAAATCTCCCCACTGATGATATGCCAATCGCGGTCGTCGTTCGATACACGGATGGCAAATTGTCCTGGTCTACTGAATTGAACGGCCCATCATCTTACGGTGCTGGGAGCATTGGGGTATACTTCTTTCGCGCGTGGCTATCCTCTATACTTCCTAATCATGGCCTTAACAGCGCACTGCAACACCTGACATCAATGGTGATCTCGTCTGGTCCGAAACGTCTGGTCTGTATGGTGCCTACTATGTCGTCACTGGTGAGCTTCTCCGTTCTCAATAAATTGAGCATACTGATGCGCTTGCAAAGCGTATGATGGTGACGCGTCTGGCCACTATGGTGACGCTATTTCCTACGTTGACGCGAACGGTACACGGCAAGACTCCACTGAGGGTACCAACACGTGGGGCTGTTCACACAACACTGGTATTGGTTTCGAAGCTGCTGATGCTGCCCCTTTTGCTTCTGTCTGTGCTGAGGACCAAGGGTGAACAACATACCTTCTCCTAGCCCAATCCCACTTGCTAATTACTTTTAGTGCTATCTGGTTGAACACGGACAACCGAGGCATGGACAACTCCGGCCAGAAGATCTCCAATGAGAACACAACTAATGGTACGCATTACCTCGACGGAGACTTCTCTGATATTTTAATATGTTGAATCTTAGGTTCTGGCGGTGAAGCGATGTACGGCATGTCCGGCTCTTACTCCAACTTGGCCAGGTTCTCAACTTCCGATTCTTATATCTTCGCCTGGCAGTCGCGCGGAGCGATCGATCTCACTCTGAATGAATGGCTGGGAGATGGGTCGGTCTTTTTACTTCCTTCTCACATCGCCTAGGCCAACTAAACGCGTCTATAGATACACCTCCTGCAGTCCCCGCTGGCTCAACCACAACGTCGCCATCGCCATTGCTTCTGATAAAGAGACACTCTCAGGCAATCAAGCTACCTCCACAGTCGGTGCTACCGATGGTGATTCCCAGATTACTTGGGTAACAGAAGACGACGGATCTGACCACCAAAACATCCACGTCGAGGCTTTTGACGGATCTAACGCACTCGTTACGTACGAAACCCTGTCTAATCCAACATGCGAGCCTCTTCCGCTTTCCTGTACTGGTACTTTCTCTGGCACTAGGTATGTAGTTCTGCATCCCAGAATTCGAGGTGCATGCTGATGCGAATCATCTTACAGCTTCCAGATTGTTAGCAGCAGCGGTAAACTCGTCGGATCTCCTGTTGTTGAGGACAGTATCACAGTGTCTGGTGACATTGCACTTCTCGGAGACGGTCGTCTCTGCTGGCCTTATGTTAAGCAGACCTGGGATTTAAGTGCTGCGAAGGATAGTGGCACTCCCACTTCCACGATGTCTTTCGCTTGTGCATCCATTTGAGACTCTTTGCTAGTAGCTTATGTATCATTCAAATATCGAATTATACCTTTTTATTTGTTCAAGATAGTATTGGTTCCTTACAGTCTTCACCGGTTACTGAAGACGGAAGGAAATAGGTACATAGTTACCACAGAAGTGAAGTCGTTTAGTCGTCTTCATGATGTTGAAAGATGAATACGTGTATCGTTTCCAACAGGCTTTTTTCCACCTAAGACAGAGCAAGGCCTTCGCCATTTTGGCTTTGCCATGCGACAGGTATGATGCACAACATCCAATATACTCTGTGTTACATGAGTTGCCATAGAACTATCGCAATCATCTTACCATACTTTCTGGAATATATGAACCGTCTATGAAGTACCTCTTCAACTCGTTGCCATGGGCTGGAAATTTTCATTGCTCTCTCTCTCTCTAATAAGTTTGAGAGTGGAGATGGGTAAGTTTCGTCTATGCTATATTTCCTTGTTTTGCTGCCTACAGTAATATTGTGCGGTAGATAAAGCTTTGAATAGCAGGTTCTTCAACGACGTAAAACAATGTCATGATCAGGAAACCATACGGACATGAAGGAATGTCCCCCCGGAAGTAGGAAAGCTTTTACTTCGATATCACATCTGCCCCAGCGATGCCCCTTCAATCAATCGAGCCAAATCCGACCATTGTCTCCAGGTATCCTTATCTCTTTTAATTCATTCCATATACATCAGCTAGACCAGCCACTTCACGCTCAACTTGAACCGCTTCAGTGTGAATTATGGACAACAATAACCGCCACATCAAAATTATTCAGGATTCCGGTCCATCAAGACCCCACTGTCTGTGTCCGGCTTTGAACATAGTTGTGACAAGGACGTAGTAACGAGAAATATGAAAGTCCCACTGAAAATGCCTGTCAAGTCTATGGGTATGGAAAGAAAGCAGTCTCAAGTTATGTTTCATTACGCGAAAAGTACGTAGAATGAGTGCAAATATTAACTCCACATAACGCAGTAGAACACCAAGGATATGTATAGCAAGGTGACATCTCAGGTGTACTCTCCTGGCACCCCAAACGTCAGACATGACTGCAGCTACCTCCAATGAGTTGGCTACGTATTATATGAACAAGCGCCTAACAGCATCGTTGATGCGTCGAAAAATGCGCAATGCCGGTGGATTCACGAACATCTTATGGGACCGTACAAACAAAACTGGCTGAAGACAGTCATAAGAAACCGATAGACAACAATCTCAACGATCACACTCACTATATTTCTCATCTCTAGTCGAAATGAGGTAGAGAAAGCCAGGCAGATTCTTCACACGGGCTTCGAACGATTATCGGTGCAAGAGTGACTCGCATGGTAACGTGACGTTAACTCGCTCGATTTTGGTTGCGGCTGCGTTGGGTGGATGGTACCGAGAATCAATCATATCAGCAATATCGTCCACTTCTACCGAGTCTTCGACGTCATTGTTGGACCGGCGTATTACTATTACTTTCAGAGACCGCAGTTCAGGGAGGACATCAGTCTTATTTCCAATCAAGAACAGGACGTCGAAAAACCGCACCGCCGTGGCTGGAGAGGGCAGTTGAATGTCCAAATCCACGAACCTAAACGCCATATCAAACATTCTCTGGAAATCGGTGACGTTGGTGAGAGCTACCACTTCCAGTTTTTTTAGGGGAGAACCAGAACGTTTTAAGATATCATAGAAAATATCTTCTACTCTCTGATATTATTTGCCCGCTCCGATGTCAGAAACGAAGTCCCGGACAGTAAGTTCTTCCAAGGAGGGAAGATTGAAGGACCTGAGCAGCATTAGGGACTCCACCCAGACACATCGCAAAAATGGATAGGTAGCAATGTTTTCCGACTTCTTCAGCCGCTTCCGATTAACATATGGTCTACCAATCGTCAGGACCTGAAGGTTGTGAGCTATGGAAAATAAATCGAGGTCATCACGGCCATTGGCATATTTTATGTGAAGGCTGATTATCTGGGTCCAAGGAAGGACCACGTTCTGGGCAGACACTCTATTGTCCAGAACAAGCGCTCGTAACTGAAGCGCGTGCTCAAAAGCGTCAATGCATGGATCTCTCCGCGACACATAGCAGGAACCCCCGTTAAGCTCCAGCCACTCAAGCCTAGGCAGTCGGCCTCGAATTTGGGCGTAAGTCTTTATTGTTATTGGTGTTGAGCCAGATTGTCGCACGTTTCCACCGTTCACTTGTGCCAAGAGCGCACCTAGCATAAGCAATTCTCTCCTCTGTATCGGATCCAAACCCCGGGTTACAGTGAACGCTCAAATTAGCGTCGCGTGAACGGTCTAGCACAGTTTGTAAAGAAGGCATAAAGCCTCTCCCGAAGAGTTCTAAACAAGTCTAAAGAGATGGATTTGACAACGCCGTGGTTCTCCATAAACGGCATACTGTGCTTACCTGTGAAAGCGTAGCAATGAGTTCTCTTGGGTCATGGTAAATACCAGATGTAGCGATTTTGCAGTGGAAGATCTCTGTGAGGACTTCTTGGGGGGCATTTCCTGAAGGCGGACCTGAGCGCGGCATGACTATCATACACGCCCTGTAAGCGATCCTTTTCGTTCTCCGCTCTGATTAGAGAAGATTTGATACGCTGGATAACGTCGTCCTGGGCAGAGATATCCGCTCTGACTCCTTCGAGGTAGTTGCTAAGGACATCGTCATCGGTGTTAGATACCCTTCCCTTGTTAGTGATCAGGCCAGAAAATGGGGACGGCGCACTGGTGAGCCGCGTCGCTGCTGTTGTAACGTCAAATCCACATTCTGGACAGCAGGCTGGTAATTTTGACTGCAGAATAATAAAGTCAGCAAAGTGTATACGCGAATTTTGAGGTGATACTGTTCGTACCATCTGGAGACCACAATACTGTGCAAATCTTTGTTGCCGGTGACCCACCAGTTTGGCCGTTCGTTCTTCGTATCAAACTTGTCACGGTGTTCAGTCTAACTATCGCCTAGCGAGCCAGTTTTATATATACTCGCAGACCTTGTAACTGCGGATAAAAGTCAAAGCAAAGTCAAAAGTAAAAGAGAGGAGGGGACATCATGTGATTCTGTTTGGGCTTCTCCTGCCAGCCAAACACCGCGATCAGCTTTCCTACTAGTCCTCATTCAGTCCTCATGCTATGCTTGCGCACTGTCTTCCTTGTTGCTCGGTGGTCATTCCTCGCTCGCTTACTTGATGGATGTATGCTATCTTACTCTGCGTTTCTTAGTACAATGACGGATGATCCTTTGGAGCATCGAGGATGAATAGCCTTAGCCTACGCCATGATATGATATGAGATCATTATCATCATTCATTTGCTGAACGGTTACCTCGGGACATATGTGTTTTACTTCAATCCACTATAAATGCTCCAAGCATACTTAGCGTCAACCTCAGCTATCCTGCCATTACGAACATCTGATGAGGGTGAGTGTATCTACTATCTCTCACTTTACTTTACCTATTCACCTCGTCTACATAGAGTTAATTTCCCTAGCATATATCCCGCTCCTCAGCTCAGACCTGAGAAGTCTTATGTCTGGGCCGCATGAGTAACTGATGGTGGGTGCGGAAAATATCTTTCAACGTTCTTGTCTCGGCCAGCAAGCCAGAGTGACCGTCACACCGTCCAGCGCGTTGTTGTTTGACACTTTATTTTGCGGCCAATTTTTTTCTGCTCTCGTATGCTTGATGGTCCCTAACTGAAAATGTGCTGAGCATGGCGCCCAAGCTGATCTCATACTGAAGGGAACTGGGCCCCGGCCAGTGCTGTCGTAACAACTTAGTCAACGAACTGCAATCCGGGTGCTGTTGCATGTTGCCCGTGATGTGTACTTGTACGAAAATCCGACCAGAGTCGAGAGGATAAATTCCGGCGGACTTTTCAACAGCACGAGTTTACCGTCATCATTCTAACCTCCTTCCTGAAACTCCGCAATATATCGACGTTGGTATTGGACTCAAGGGCTCGCCGGCCCGAAAAGAGAAGGCGGTCTGTCAGTCGGTTCAGTAATGGGAAAACCGCTGAATGGGCACATTTTCCTGTGATCCTCACGCGATGTTTCTAATCGCCCGTCGCTACCTGGCGAGTAGGTTACGATGTAAACTCGGAAAAACTGATTACAACGTGGCGTATGTGGTGTGTGAGCCGCTTCTGTCGACAGATACAACTTGCATAAGCTTCTAATACCGCTTCAGTATAACCGAGGCAAATGCTATCAAGGTATCGACCTGAATAATCCCAGAAGGCATCAACGAGTATCTCAAAATCTTAACATCATTGGTAAATTGTTGGTATCTGAGTGTTGGACATGTCTGCCAGTGAGCACCCATCCACCTTCATTATCCTCAATATTGGCTCTTGGTGATTACCGTACATGAAACAAATAATTTCTACAAAGAAAATCATTATTCCAGTGAATCTCTTTCCCAAACTACCTACCATGGTTGAAAACCACTCTTATGCTTTTATGCCAGAAGTGTGACAATCGGCAAAAATTCGGACGGCGAGGGACGGCCCGGGTGTCCGTTCTCGTTGTCCCGTACATTTCGTAGACGACGGTTAAGACTGCCCGTATTTTTGTCCCATGCTCCATGCATAGGAGCAAATCTTTTCTTAAAGAATAATCTGCCGACTCGCCTTGTTATCGCAACGGTCTGGATTGACTCTGGAAGCAGGAGAGTTGAACAAGTTTCGAAAGCAGGTGCTCCCTATTCCGACGCGGAGAGGTCGTTGGTATTTATCATTACAACTGCACAGTGCGAAGATAGATGCAGTTGTAGAATGGTTTGGTCAGTCGATTCTTTGAGTTCTTTCAAAATCGTATCTTCAAAGATAGGCACTCACTGTCGAGTACCAGGGCAGCATGAACCTGAAGCTTTGCATGGTTCGGTTATGACACTGACGAATGCTCTGGAAACACGCGGTAAATTTGAAACCAATGTTTACTGATGCAGAAGACGCGCGCGAGCAATGATTGCAATGCAGGGGACGAAAGTTTGAGCGAATCGGGTTCTCAAGAGTACTCCACTTGATATTTGGCTCATATTTCGGAGATTATAGTTCTTCTATTCATGAGTGCTGACAGAAGAAAAGTCGACACGACCCGACTCAAACAAGCGAATTTCGATTGAGGACGACGACGAGGAGAAATCCTGTATACAAATTTCTAGGCGTAAATCAGCGGATCAATATCCTCCCCGGCGACCGATCCCTCTCGTACTTCCTTTTGAAACTCGAGAACTAGTTTGAGGCTGGTAAACCTCCGTGGTTCATCCAGTGCCGTGGTATATAAAGCTGGTCATCGATAGCAGGATAATCAGCATTCTTTGCTTTTCCCTCTCAAATGTTCGGCCACGCATTCTACCAGTTCATTTTCGCCGCCGCCGTGCTTGCACTGGTGTCTGCTCTACCAGCAGAGGACCTCGAGGCGCGTGCCAGCTGTGTGGTTGATTCCGTCTCTGCCGCTTCCTCGATATCCAGCTGTTCATCGGTCACTATCAACGCATTCACTGTCCCAAGTGGAAGTAAGTTGAAGGACCTGTTCTCTTCAGAGTGTCTTCTTACTGACGCGGACGCTCTACAGGCACCTTGACGCTTTCAGTGAGATCCTGTACTTGATTGATGCGTATGGCGCGCCGCTAATATACTGTATCAGCCCAAAGCTGGTGCCACTGTCACTATGGCTGGCGACATCACTTTCGCGAAGACGTCTAGTATGTATAACTTGCGAGTAGTCAGCCGTGCGCTCAGTGCATCTTTTTCTCGACAGCATCAGGACCTCTGTTCACCATCGATGGTGACAACGTCACTTTCAAGGGAGCAGGACATAAATTCAACGTAAGTCAAGCCTGTTTATCGCGCCTTGTCCCTTGTATAATAAGTCTTGTAGGGCAACGGTGCCTCCTACTGGGACGGCAAAGGCTCGAACGGCGGTGTCGATAAGCCTCATCCGCTGTTGAAGTAAGTTGGCCTATTATTTATGACTTGGAGTCAAACACTGACAACTTATATCCAGGTTCAAGGGTTCCGGCACGTACTCTCAATTCACGGTAATATCACTTTGACCTGTTTGTGGCTACGACTAACCATGAGCGAACAGGTGCTGAACAGCCCTGCGCAAGCTATCTCTATCGGTAACAGCGACGGTCTCACTTTTGATACTATTACGGTACATCGCCTTGTCCTATATTCGTGTACTGGTAGGCTTACCTGTCATTTCTAGGTCGACAACAGCGCTGGAGACACCAACAGCCTTGGTCACAACACCGACGTAAGTGTGAATTTTCATATGAAGAGAAATGAGGAGCAGATGGATCTTCAGGGTTTCGACGTTTCTGCCGACGATGTCACGATCCAGAATTCCATCGTCAAGAACCAGGATGACTGTATCGCTATCAACTCCGGTTCCAATATCATGTACGTGTTTCCAACCTAGTGCAAGGTGCTACTCAAACACCACTTCTAGCTTCAAAAACAATCAATGCTCAGGAGGTCATGGAATTTCTGTTGGTTCCATTGATACTGGAAAGACAGTTACCGGCGTGACTATTTCTGGAAACACTGTCACGAACTCTATGTATGGACTAAGGTATAATGACGCGTCTCCTTGGTCGTTCGGTATTCTGACATCACGTAACATTCAGAATCAAAGTCAAGGCTGCCGCCACAAACGCTAAGGTATCGGGTGTCACATACTCAGGGTGAAAATAACCTTGTCCTCATTCCAGAATGATCTGCTAACCCATACCTAACAGCAACACCATCAGCGGTATCACCAAATACGGTGTCCTGATCTCGCAATCTTACCCCGACGATGCTGGTACTCCCGGAACTGGCGGTCCTATCTCGTGATTCACTTTTGCATGCATAAAGTGAGTCGGTCTTCTGATCCATTGCTTTACAGGGGCGTGAGCTTCACCGGAAGCGCTACTACAGTCAAGTAAGTTGTGGATACGGGTGATACCTCTTTGTACTGATAAGCTTGTAGGGTCGGAGACAAGGCGAAGCGATTGACGATCGACTGTGGCAACTGTTCAGGGTAAATGCATTTTCTCCAATGGTTTCTGAATGGTGCTAAGTGCTGCGCTTTGTAGAACATGGGATTTCTCTAAGCTTACGATCACTGGTGGATCAGCCGGAACGGTCGACAGCGATTCGGCCACCGTTTGTCTTCTTCCCTCCTTCACTTCTGAAATAGCCGCTGACTTCGGCTCTTTAGATTTCTGGTGGCTCCTATTAGGTCGGACCATTGAGGTTGGATTCGGGCGGGATCGCAAATTCTCATGATTTATCCAAGTATAGATTGATAATATTAATAGACATCTTTTACCCTCTCTTTGAGCTGTTACTAATCAGCGATGAGATACGCGAACTGATTTGGCTCTACTCCGTGTATGCCTCGCTTCTCCGCTGTTGTTTTTACACTCTGTGGTTCGCCAAGACACTCAGACGGGGATATCTCGATGGTTCATCATCTTATCCTATCGAACACCAGCCATTATGCAGAATGATCCGAAAGGTACAATCAAGCTACGATGCAAGGGATGTCTTCCTTCGAAAATGAGGCACGTGCATCGAGTTCGTCATAAACCGATTGAAGCGCAGTCCGGGAAGCAATCTTTTGCCCTGAATCGAAGACCAGAGGCTGCTGGGGTCGGAGTTGCCAACTGTGTTGTTAGGTATTCAGCAGTTCAAATATACTCCAAACGTGATTGAATGTCAAGAATAAACACTCAATGTCTGGTCTAAGTATCGTTGCCGTATGCCTAGGTACCGGATCCTGCTCGCCAGCACAGAAACTTGTTACTTGAGCACCTAGTAATGGTAATCATCGTCCCAGGCTTGTATGCCACGTCGTTTGCGGATGATGTGGTATGCTCATGCAAGTTCTGGCACCTGACCGAGTGAATGTAGGAGTTCTGAGACCTGGGCTTCCGTCCGTCCTTGATTAGCTACCATGAAAAGCCCCTTCTTATCGTCCTTTGCAAAGAAAATGTCCCAGGTATTGCTGTCTTCCAATGTCCTCTTCTCGAGCTGAAATTTCTTCTACTCAACAGCACCAAATCGCCCCATCAGAGTCAGCGGCGTCATCCACGGTCACGATTCTCTCCCTTGCCGACGAATATTCTGACTGAGACGAGTTGATGTGTAACAGGTTACTCTGGTACAGAAAAGTACCATTAAAGATGATAGGCAAATCCTTCCTGTTGTCGTAAGTGCCCCCGTAGTCAAGATGGTATCTGAATGACTGAAGAGAATTGTGTAGGCAGAGCAACTTGACGAAGAGAACATGGCATGGGGTCCGTCACAGTCGACACGTCGGAGGAGGGAACGGGCCTAAGGCTGCCGGACTATCTCACAGGACTCCAAACCGTGCGAAATAGGACATTGGATTTGCCGCTTGTGAAGATAATATTCTCTAGACTGTGTCTTGTGATGAAAGACTTCATCCAGACTGTAGTGGTATCGTAACAATCTGGGAACTATGACACGTACAAATTCTTGTAATGGAGAACAAACTATGTGAAAAAGAACGTCAGTGAGTTCGCGATAACCACAGGTATGTCCTTTTCCTCACTTTTAGAGCCTCTATATCAATACCAAAAGTCCACCTCCATGCTCATCGTTACTGTCCTTCCACACGCTACGACCTTCTTGAACTGCAAGGAGGTACTCGTTCAGGATCTCCTTGGGTAATGTTTTCCAAATTGGCGATGTAATAAATGCCTGTATGAAGCGTTCAGCCGTAATGAAATTTGATAGAAGGATCGAGCTAAATATGTCCCGTTTCTTGTCCTGCGGGAAAATAATAGGACAGACGCAAATACAATTTTGGCGACGCTACGCATAAGCTGGCGAGGCGATGATGGCAACGCGGCTAGTAGGCTGTTAAAGACGGGATACTGCCAGAGGAAACACTGGACATTGACTTGAACGCCAGTCAAACAAGATACACTGTATAAGAGCGAACGTACGCAAAGAGGATTGGGAATAGTTTTACGCATGAGGTGCCAGGGCAGGCAGCCAGTCTCTATCTGTTTAATCACAAGAGGCGGCCAGGTTTTGCTCGCAGTTGAAAAGGATCAATGTTAACCATTATCTTTGAGTTTGTTGAACAGGTTGGTATCGATTAGGGGTTAAATCACTTCGTTGTGGACATCTGCTCCGAAGAGCCGCTGGTTCGATTCCAGCTACCGACATTTTTGCTCGTAACTTTGTTTCGTACCCATTAATTTTTTTTTTGCATCAATGGCAAATGCATCTAGAATCTAGACTCTTACTTTGGATGTCCGAAGGACATAAATTATTAAATTCTGAAAATCACATGTGTACATCATCCAATGTCTATTCACGTTATGAAATTCCAAATGGAGGCTTTCTCGGCACCATTTTCAATTGCCGGATACTTCACCAGCAAATTTAGGTAAGCGAGGCTTTGACTCGAACTCTTCAGGCTGACTTTCTTCATGTCTTCTGTCTAGAGCACATTGGATAACACTATCTCAAGGAAACATATGTATGTTCTTCGCCGAATCTTTCATATATCCCACTAATTATCAGGCACATAGAGATATTCACTTAGAATTATATCTACAACTGACCACCCATACACCTTTCTTCATGATCGAACGAATCCTCAGCATCCAATCTCACGTCTCCTTTGGTTACGTTGGAGGTAAAGCTGCCGTATTTCCGCTGCAGTGTCTTGGATATGATGTCGACGTATGTCTCCTGTGATATATCCGCTCTTGATGAAAAGCTAACAAAGGAAAAAGGTTGTGAACACCGTCAACTTTTCGAATCACGCAGGTATTCCTTTGCCTCTCGGTAAGATCAAGAGTCATTGAGACGACACACTAGTCAGGATATCATCGCTCTGGGGGTAGTAAGACGACGGCGGCAGAGCTCAATTCGATATTTGAGTCGATGGAGAACAATGAGCTGCTGAGCCCGACTCGGCTGTTGACTGGTATGCCATATTTTTCAAACGGCTTGAGTCATTAGACCATGTCGCGTGCAGGTTATATACCCGGTGCAGAAGCTCTCACAATAATCGGTCAATTAGCAGTTAAGCTAAAGAAGCGCAAGCCAGACCTCGTATACCTCCTCGACCGTAGGCATCCATCCGAGCTGTACTCAGGCCATCTAATGAGGGATTTCTAGCTGTAATGGGCGATGCTGGCCGTTTATATGTCGCTCCAGACGTGGTACCCGTCTACCAGAGCATGCTCTCCCTTGCCAGCGTGATTACCCCAAATTGGTTCGAAGCCGAGTAAGCGCCGCTCTTTTCTTTACCCTTCATCCAGTCTGATTTCTCTGAAGAACCTTGGCCAACACGACCCTCCATGACCTCGCATCCCTACGCAAGGCCCTGACCATTCTGCACAAGGACTACAGCGTCCCCAACGTCGTTATTAGTTCCATCCCACTCACAACATGGCTTGCTGATCTCCTCCCATCCAACATTCGTCCTCCTCCCGAAGAACACTCTGATCATCTGTTGTGCATGTGTTCGTCCTGGTCAGTCACCCAAGGAACACCCACCATCCACGCCGGTTGTGTACCACTCATTCCTGGGTACTTTTCGGGAGTCGGCGATCTCTTCTCTGCGCTTATCCTAGGGCAGTTCAAGCCAGAACAGCGCGATTTTCCAGAGGGTGTTACACCGCTATCATCGGCGACATCCCATGCGCTAACCAAGACACACGCAGTATTGACCGTCACCCACAAGTATTCTGAAAGTCTGCCGCCTGAGGACCGGCAGGCGTCGGATGAAGAGCTGGATGATGCGGAGCCCATGCGCCGGATACGACGAATGCGAGGAAGGGAGCTAAGGCTAGTTCAATGCCAAGATATCATTCGTGGAACGGAACCTGCTGAGTTTCGCGAGATGCATCCCTGGATAGGCCTATGGGATATTTAGAACGAATCTAGAAGTGATGGAAGTTGTCCGTGCTCCGGGAAATATTACGAAGCATATGGCCAAATTCTGGCCATGTAGAGCTCTTGGTCCTTATTGGTCAAGTTTAGACCAAGTTGTTTATTATATAGACGCCACAGGCAGTATTCACTGTGAATTATAGCAATTGTTTGCATTGTGGTAGGTGACTTTTGTTCAAAACAACTCGCAGAATAGGCCCACTACGATCCTCTGGACGGAATCTGTCCGGAGAAAGCCTCAGGACCTATTGTCGCTAGGAAAAGAAGACGATCACAAGCAATTTGCGACCACTCTTCGTGGGTCAAAGAAGTCTCGAACGAAAATGTGGATATGATCTACATGGACAAACGGGTTACACTGACTAGGCAACATAACCAAGTTACTGCACCATGTTCTTGTCCTGATATACCACACTAGAGTCGAAGAAGCGAACTTGAGCTTTGGACTGAGATCAGGTATAGTAGAAAGAAAATCCAAGTTACCCATTATTTTAATTCAGACTGATGCATTTTGAACAACTTCTTTTTGGCTTCTTCTTAACAATTCTGCATACCCCAGAAGCCACCTTCCTGAGTGAAAAAGTAGTGCGACATCAAGTCAACGATAAAGTCTACGAGGTGAACCTCAAAGCAGATTGTTAATTACTGTGTCCATGCTAGACTTGCAGAACGGTCCCGGAATAAACGACCAAATTGGCCCTAAAAGAAAAATAAACGCAAGAATAAGTATAAGATGTAAGTACAAACTATAATAATCTTGTCACAGTGTAAAAGTAAGCTTTCAATTTGACTACTGGGAATACCCAGTCTGAGTCACGGTTTACTCCTCTTCATCGACCGTTTCGTAAATAGTCTTGCGCAAGGCGGTCAAAATAAGCACCGCCGCAAATCTATGAGAAGTCCGTATTTTACTTGAAGCTTGTCCTCTGAAAGATATACAGGCCTTTCTATTGCGAGCGGAGAAAGTCGTTAGGGTTTGACAAATGGCGGGAAACTTGGAAAACGTGCAGTGGTGATGTCATAGCCGCAAACGACCGAATCAAGCAAATGGACATAACAAAATACTACTGTACAATGAGGAGGGTTAACACAAGAAGAATATCAGAACCACGAACTATCTCCTTGTCTGCGAGTCCGTAATAACTGGAATATAGAGCGAGTCTCGGGCTTTTCCAAGTTTCCGACCATCGTCCTTGATCTTCCCCAGACAAGGTACGCCACAATAGACACTGATGTAAGCCCCAGCCCCAGTCCCATCGTTAACCCTAGAGCAAGCGCTAGTTGCTTAGTCCTGTTCACAGAGCCCCCGACCGGTTCAGCACCAGTTGATGTCGCCAGCACAGTTGTGGTCGAAGGTATGACTATTGCAGGAGGTAGCGTCTGTGTCGGTAAAATAGTTTCCCTGTCGAATACATTTGATTAATGAAAGAAAGGACAGCGGTGTTGGTAGACCCACGAAGAATCATCCGAGACCTGCGCTATCAGTGTCCCAACATCGAGCCGGGTCCCGTTGATAAACGTGATGCTGAAAGTCGTGACCTCGTCTTCAATGAGGTTGACAACAGTGATAGTGGACAGTGGAGGTTGGAATTGCTGCTCTATTGACGTGTTACCAGCGGAAACGGTGATATTGATCGTTGCGTTGGACTGAGAAGATGTCGTGACAAACAATGCTGCGGCTGTAATTGGGCATGTTAAATTAAGAATGAAGGGTGAGCACAGCGTAGACTCGCCGTGGATCTGCAGGAACATCTGAGGTATTATCGCAGTTCCTCCCCCATCAAAACCATCGGTTGATATGACGGTAGTACCATCGACATTGATAGGTTGCCTTCAGGTGAACTCGGTTGGTCGGATTCGTACGCGGAATCAGAAAAGAAAACGTACCATCCACCCCTGCAATTCCCACCCTCAGTAGAATCACAGAAGAAGGGAGTATACACAATCTCCGAAGCGTTGTTCGGTATCGAGACATTATGAAACGACACTGCCTGAGCAGTACATAGGATACAGATGAGGAAAAGAACAAGCATCTGAAAACCTAGTCTCGAGATGGTACAGAACAGACGAACTCGAGAAGCCAAGCGCCCATGAACGTAATCTTCGTGTGCCTGCTTAGGCATCGATGGACTAATTGAGTGTGCATCTATGATGAAGGTGAAACTGACATACCAAACGTCCGTCGGAGCGGCCGAGTGGAAGGATGACCAGAGCGTCCTAGTAGTAGAAGTGCAAAAGAACGACAATGGAGAATATAAGGACTGTGTTAAGGAGTAACGACGTCCAGAGGTCCTTCCGCGTGATTCTAAGATATACATCCATCTCCAACAGAATGGTCAATGCGGCAGTGCGAGAGAAGAGCGAGTGATCCGAGTGATTGATCTTCCATATGTCGACGAGGGGTTATTGTTAGATCGAAGCTCTAGCATAACTACAACCGGTTAAAAAGTCACCGACAGCAAGGAAATGACGACCTTTTCAGAACTAGGAGTGCGTATAAGAAGCGGGATTCAGCATCCGAGCTACAGTCATTGGCTGACCTAAAAGTTCAAATTGACGACCTGAACGGGGTTGTTGCAGTTTCACGGGCCAGCTTCGCCGTAAAGTCCGTCATTGGAAGAGCTATATGGGTATATGCATGGGAAACTCAGTGGTTCGACAATGATGCTGCCTCCATATGCTCGCAGTGGTTACCGCTATGGACATTCCACCAAATCATGGTCAGCCTGCAGTTAATTTCCTGGCTACGCTGAAGATCATAGAGAACCAGAATATTGTTAAGTCAAATTAACGGCGACAAGCAGGCGAGACTATGCCATATATGTAGCTGGGACTGAGCGCCTGGAGGTAGAATCATTCGACGTGAATCATGGATGATGGCCGTAGAAGACGAAGCCCGGAATCTCGGTGGATGCGAAGTCAAGTTTGCCAAGCATCGCCAAATTGTCTGTCCCCCTAGACGTCGACCACCACCATGTCGGACTTTACCCTTGTTGAGCCTGCCGGCTGGACGCTCTCGCTACAGTCGATATACTCAGCCTACATTGGGTACTTCCAAATTCACGGCATCCCTTGGTGGGACCGGTCCTGGGGCCATCTTTTCTCATCATTTGGCGATTTCCTCTCTTTTTCGTGGCCTGTAATCACCTTGACCGATGCGACGACGGGGCAGGCGCATATAGTGACCAGGCCGGGGTCATTGAATGCGTTCCTCAAGATGGTTAAGACGAGGCGAGTAAGGCTATACATCGGGCAGTTCGACGCTGACGATACGATAGATTCGGTGAGACACTCCCTATACCACCCAATATCCTGCACGTCACACCCTTTTCTGGCGCTTCGCGACATATGAGGCATATCAATGATTGGACAGCGTACAAGAAACTGCATGCAACCCTACCTGCCTCGGAATTGGCTGCAATCAGGGTATGGCCCCCCACCCGTTGGCAATGCTCCGTCTGACATGTGCGCAGACACGAATTCGAGCGGGCGATCCAACGGTTATCATACCGCTCTGGATGGCACGCGACAAGACTTACCTCACCCTATCGTTTGCATGGAGTGAGCGGAACGAGAAGAGTTGCCTAGAGTGGGGGTATGCTGCGGTTCGGTGTTCAGTCCTGGACTCGTACGTACACCATCGCATATATTGGATGATTTTCTCATTACGGCGCAGACAAGGACAGTGGCCTCCTGTTCCGGATGTCAATTATCGGTATGTCTTGTCACCCAGCAAGGATCTCGGAATTTAATCAGAACTTAGCTCATTATCCCTGGCTGGGACTGGTCCGTACTTTCGCAACGATAAGTGAAGTCTTTAATAATCATTACCGACACCGGAAAACCTTCCAGTCCCAGCCATGCATAGTGAACTGACTTCTGATTGAATCTCAGGTTCTCTCAAACTTTTAAACGGGACTATGCTTATCTAGACTATAACAGGAAAGGTCACTACATCACCGCAGAATACGCTGACCAGGTCATCAACCGTATCAACCCGACTTTTTCCTGGTCATATGCGTTCGGAGATTCCCAGGTCATCGCAAAGTCCAACATCTCCCAGGTCGTTGAGGCAGTAATCTCTAGCCTCGCATCGCCCAATTCGGATACGACTGCCAACGGTCTCGTCCTCGTCATCCATGGCTCAGCCGATGTCATTCCACGTCTTCAACAAATGGGCGTCAAGCTACCGCATAATATGCACATTATTGATACCGCATCCTTTGAGCGCACCCTCTTTGCTGCAGGGAAGCGCGGTGTCATGGAAGGTCGACAGCCTGGTTCGTTGATGACTCTCGATGGTCTAATCATGACGCTTGCACCTGGTCTGGCAAGCATACCGCGCAACACAGGCAATGAGTCATTTTTGGGTCTGTTCGCCCTTCAAATGCTCCTCGAGCCTGAAGGCGTCCGCATGCCAACCGTGAATGTCAAGAACGTCACCGCCGGAATGAGACATTCGATGGTTATGAATTCGAAGAATGGCACTGGGATGAGTCCCACAGATTTAGGTATTCCAGTGGAGGAATTCGGCCAAATGAAGTTTGGGCCTGGAAGGTCCGGGTCAAGATCGCCTGGGAGACAGCTCGACGCATTGGACAACAGGTCGTCGAGGAGGCTAAGTGGGTTTGTGTTGACGCGGTAGATTTTTCTTTGGACTATTTCGTTTTGCATCATGGATAACTCGGGATCTGGACTACGTACATGCTATGACTACATGGACTTGCTATACATTGCTACTCGACTTGTACTCTCATTGTAAATCATAATTATAGTGATTCTTTAAAAGGATGTAGGTACGAGAAGTTACAGATTTCTGTCATGCTATACTTACATGTCAACTTCAAGAAGACACATTGATGTACTTTTACCTGGGAATTTCGCATGAATTATTCACGCTATCTGAACCACGTTCGTGGTCAGCCTTTGATAAGACTCCAAGATACTTTGAGTTCAAGTTCCAACTGGAAAGTTTCAACAAGATGTGAACGGGCAAGGCCCCTTCAAATTGGAGGATGGAAACAGACGCCGGACTGGTTTGAGCTTCTCTGTGTGGATACTCAAGTACCTTTTCGAGAAGCTTTTTGGTATCCCTTCCGCGTCGCTAGTAACTGATCAAGATAGATAACGCCGAAAATGGCTTTTGAACATCTTTGCTTGGGTATCTCCTCCCTGCTGGGACCGCTTGACAGGAGCGATCATAGCCATAGATAATGTTTATCGTCATGACGCTGTAGCCTGGCAGGGCTATCATTTTGACGGCAAGTTGACTGCTTTATCGTACCTGATGCAATGAGGGCGAGCTGATAGTGCTTTCAGAGAAGTTCTGCGCGATAAGTGTAGTATACTGTAAGGGGCTTAGCTTGCAAGTCATGGTATATTTCATATCGTCAAGCGCGTCTAGCTTTTGAGGGATGTTCCAGGAATAGTTTTCTTGTATTAATGAGAGGCCATGACTGTGCCCCATGGTTTCCGCGTATGATAGCACCGATGACGGTTTCCAATGTTGGCCGATACTGCGGAGCCTCGTCGAACAGATTGAAAGTCAAAGACAGATCAATGTCCTTTAGAAAGATTGTGAACAACAGGATTCTGATGGATGATAGGATTGATAGTACGATATTATTAACATAGAGTGTAGAATTGGAAACAACACGAATGTTATATTGCTCATTGAAGCAAGGACTATGAGCATAAATACAACGAAGTTCCCCGCTGGAGTAGACAAGACGAAACCTTCTTTGCTCATTTTGCGCAATGCAGTTCCCTAATAGCTGTCTAGTCACGATGCAACAAGCTGGTTGTAACGTTGCAGAGTTCGTTCATAAAAGTAGAACTTTGCTTTGCTTTCGACTGCAACATGTGCGAAACAGCAGGTCCTGGGTGTGCTGAAGTCAAGTAAAGTTTGGGCCCAGGGTTGAGGCGGAACTCCAGTTGTTTATTGGTTTGACAGTCTGAGCGCAAGTTATTGACAAAGTACTGAGACGACACAGTAGACATCAGTCATTTCATGAAGGAAGACATAAGCACAGGACCATGGAACAATCGAATAACGCTACATCCGCAGCTCATGCTACCAGTGAGGAAAGATGGTTACGCAGGAGTGGTTGCGGAAAATGCCGAACGTACGAGAAGCCCTTTCATTGTTCATTAACTATCATCTTGTTCGATACGCTTTTTTTCTTTTTAAGCAATGGGCACACTGCTAGAGCATAGTGAAAGCTTCTTCTCTATAAAAGCTGTAGATGATGGAAGACATGGGGACAATCATCCCAGAGCTGCCCTCATCCTTGTAGAGGAAAATGGTCCTGGATATTTTTCGCGACTCAACGATCGGCCAAATTATCAACTATCTCTCGAATGGTACTATCCTTCCGTACATTGACCAGCGCGCAGCCTTTCAGATTCCTTTACATTTCCTGCCTTCGACCGACGCGATAACGCTATGCAGTGACCGGAAAGACACCAACGGCGCCCCGCGGCCCAGGGTGGAACTCTCGAGGGTGTCAACCTTGTCTATTGATGTTGATGTAAAGGATCCTTATATCGTTGGATGGTATGGGGACGAGGACCAGGATAATCCAAGGTCTGATCTCTGTATTCTCCGTCCAGCCAGTTGACAACTATGTATCTCCAGAAATTGGTCTCCAGCAAAACGCGCGTTTGTAGCATTCTGTATCAGTTTCTTGACCTTTAGTGTATACATTGGCTCTGCTATCTATACGCCATCTATCCCTGGATTGATGTCCGACTTTCACGTCTCCCAAACAACGTCTACGCTTGGTCTTACGCTTTACGTTCTTGGTGAGCGAATCACCTTACTGGAACGAACATGCACTCATATCAATTTTAGCGTATGGCATAGGACCTATGTTTCTGTCGCCTCTGCAAGAATTGCCTTCTCTGGGTCGCAACCCGGTCTATATGGCAACATTATTCTTGTTCATTATTTTCCAGATACCAGTTGCCATGGCTAAAAACATGAACACGGTCTTGGCGTTCCGCTTCCTCACTGGGTTCGTTAGCAGCCCTGCACTCGCCACTGGAGGCGCGTCCATGGCAGATGTCTTCTCCGAAAATCATGTTGCGTACGTCATGGGGATCTGGTCGCTTGGGGCTACTGCCGGTCCTATTATCGGCCCAGTTATCGGAGGATTTGCTGCCCAGGCGAACGGATGGCGATGGCCCCAATATGAACTGCTCTGGATAGTCAGCTTTTCGTTCGTTTTCCTCCTTTTCTTTCTCCCTGAAACTTACGGACCCACGATTTTGTTAAAACGAGCACGAAGGCTGAGGAAGCTGACAGGAAATAAACAACTGCGATCTCAGAGTGAGAAGGATTCAGAAGGCGAATCCTTTGCGGCAATAATGAAGGAAGCCCTGACTCGTCCCTTTATTCTTGCCAAAGAGCCTGTATTGATGTTTGCAAACCTTTACATTGGCTTTATTTGTCAGTCTTGACATTACTTCATACTGTATACCATTGACGGGAATTTGCTTGTCAGATGCGATATTTTACCTGTGGTTTGAGGCTTTCCCGTTAGTTTTCACAGATATCTACCGCTTTGGCCTTGGTGTCAGCGGTTTGCCCTTCCTCGGCTTCATTGTTTCTGGCACAATTAGCGTAAGCAGATCCATACTGTTATCACCGTTATAGCTAACCGGTGTCTCCAGTACATTGTATATGTGATCTATCTAAGATACCACATCGCGCCTAGATTTGCCAAAGCCGCGGCCGCGGATGTCGACATTGGCCCCGAGATCCGCTTAGAGATTGGCCTGATGGCTAGTATCTTCATCCCGACCAGTGTTCTCATTTTCGGATTTACTTCGAAAGAAAGCATCCACTGGATTGTTCCCATTATCGGCGCCGCCCTTTACCTTCCTGGCATCTATCTAAGCTTCCAGAGCATCCTGACATATGTGACAGCTGCGTATCCTGCGTACGCAGCGTCCGTCCTCGCTGGGAACGATCTCTTCCGCTCGACCATTGCGAGCGTCTTTCCGCTTTTTGGCCGCGCGTTCTTTGTTCGCCTTGGTCTGGGTCCGGGATCTGCGCTTTTGGCTGGCATCTCTTTCTTGCTCATGCCAGTGTTTTGGGTATGTTGAATGACTCTGTTCCGCCCGCGTTGCTGATGACCTTAACCCCAGGCGCTGTGGAAATGGGGTCGCCTCTTACGGAAGCGATCTGTGTATGCTTCATGAAATGTCTAATTTCTTTTGCTGCTGGCCAGCTTCTAATACTGTCTTGTCAACGCGGGGCAACGAATCAATACGGGAAACCAGTATGCGATAGATTGGGTTATTTAGAGAGCGAATGTAGTAGTAGTACGACAGCAAAGTAATAGATATTGATATGCTTTCTGCGTCGCCCGATAGACTAGGCAAAGGGGTCAAATTCATCGAGCATTTATTAAATTTATTGGTTTGACTTTATAGAAAGCATCACTAGATAAAGAGTCACAAACTAGAGCATTGAATCAATGATGTCGTTGTACCAATATTTGCCCTGAAGAGTGATTTGTTTTGTGCGACACTGTCCGTACCTCGCGGTAGTCGATGACCACCAGAGACCTTTGAGATTGATCTTGGGATTGTCAATAATTGGGGAGTATCATTTCAAGGTAAAATGGAGTGTGGACTAAACATATACACTGCTCGTTTATATCGTTTCTTTACTGTATTATCTGTCCGCGCAACACTGGATTGAGTAGAGAACTATACAGACACGGTTCTGTATGGGGAGATCTTAGCCTCCACGTCTGATGTTCCTGAATACTTATTAAATAGGTTTACTGCATATTCGCTCATGAAGCATCATTGTATTAATCTATTTCATAACGCCTTGGTATTCGTGCTCTGAAGAAGCCAATTCGTCCCTGTCTAGAAATACAAGGTATGCGGTCAACTCGTGATATATCTTTATCGTGCTTCGACGTTCTATCCCATATAGTCCAGTCGTAAAAACTCCATAAGCGTTAGGAGTTTTTCTTCGTTTCTAAATGCAAAGACAGCAGCGAAAGCTGATGAATGTAAGTAGCCATAAGTATCGGATCCCTTTTATGGGCTGGACGCATATACGGATCGTCTCCTCAAAATATGTCCCCATTTCCACAACGACTAGAAGGAAAAGAGTCAGAATGTGAAACAGCAGAAGCTTTAATAGAGAACATACCCAAAATACAGGCATCAGCAGGAAAGAGACTCCCGCAAGCAAGGCAGAGCCCGGGCCGAGACCGAGGTTAACGAAGAATGCACGTCCGAATAGTGGGAAGACGCTAGCAATAGCAGAACGGAAGAGGTCGTTGCCAGCGAGAACCGACGCAGCATAAGTAGGATACGCTGAAGTCACGTAAGTCAGGATGCTCTGGAAGGTGAGATAGATGCCGGGAAGGTAGAGGGCGGCGCCGATAATGGGAGCAATCCAGTGGACGCTTTCTTTCGAAGTAAATCCGAAAATGAGAACACTCGTCGGAATGAAGATACTAGCCATCAGGCCAATCTCTAAGCGGATCTCGGGGCCAATGTCGACACCCGCGGCCGCGGCTTTGGCAACTCTAGGCGCGATGTGGTATTTCAGATAGAAAACATATACAGTATACTAGAGACCGACTGTCAGTGTCAGGACTAAGGAAAGAATAACAAGACTTACTGTAATGCTACCAGATACAACGAATCCAAGGAAAGGCAGACCGCTGAGACCCAGATTGAAGTGATAGATGTCGGTAAACACGAGCGGGAAAGCTTCGAACCACAGGTAAAAGATCGCATCTGATAAATGGCGTCCATTAGAGATCTTACGCAAACAGGTAGGAGGATGTACTCACAGACAAATCCCAAGTAGATGTTGGCAAACATCAAGACTGGCTCCTTGGCAAGAACAAATGGTCGGATCAATGCTTCCTGCATCACCACTCCGAAAGACTCGCCATCTTGATCTTTCTCACTTTGGGACCTCAGCTCCTGGTTTCCAGTGAGTTTCCTAAGCCGCTGCGCGCGTTTCAACAAGATTGTTGGCTCATAGGTCTCGGGGAGAAGTAGCACAAGGAAGAAGAGAGCGAAACCGGCTATCCAGATAAGCTCGTAATGAGGCCACCTCCATCCGTTGGCCTGGGCGGCAAACCCTCCGATAACGGGACCAGTGGTAGGACCAGCGGCAGCTCCAAGGGCCCAGATCCCCAGAACGTATGGGGATTGATGCGTGGAGTAGATGTCTGCCATGGAGGCACCGCCTGTAGCCAGGGCAGGACTCCCAACAAATCCAGTGAGGAAGCGAAACGCCAAAACCACTTTCATGTTTTTCGCGACAGCCACAGGTATCTGGAAGATGACGAATAGGAACAAGGTGGCCATGTACACCGGGTTACGACCTATCCCCGGAAGTTCTTGAAGAGGCGCTAACAACATGGGCCCGATGCCATACCCTGTTTGAGTGTCAGGACAGCGCGGACTGCAGCAAGACGCGGAACAACTTACCGAGAACGTACAGCGTGAGACCGAGAGTGGCTGTTGTCTGAGAAACATTGAATTCAGCCATCAGTCCAGGTATGGATGGTGTATAGATGGCAGAGCCGATGTATACGCTGAAGGTCAAGAAGCTGATGCTGAATGCAACGAATGCGCGCTTCGCGGGAGACCAATTTCTGTAAATAGAACTGAGATAATAATTCTGATCATATTGGCAACAAAGCAAACCTTGGATTATCCTGATCATCGTCCCCGTACCATCCTACTATGTATGGATCAGAGCTCAGAGCAGCATCTATCTGTTTTTGCTTCTCCACCTCAATATCCACAGCCAGCGTAGACTCCCTCGTGAGTTGTACTCCTGGAGTTGATGTACCTTTAGGCTTTTCTAGCTTACCGCATAGCGTTGTCGTGTCAGAATCAGGGGACAAGATTGCCGACGGTCGTTGAGACGAGGGAAGAAGAAAATGCGGAGGAACCTCAAAGGCGGGTCGTTGATCTGGGTAGGGAAGGATACGACCATTCGAGATGTAGTTGATGGCATGGCCGATAGTAGAATCCCGGAAGATATCTTGGACCATAGCAAGATAGATGGGGTGTGGAGAAGGAAGGTCGATGCATTTCCTTTGATTTTTCCGCTTTTATACTTGTCAGAAAAAGATTCCCTGAAGATTGTTCAACCGCTGAAAGTGGATTATTCATCGAATGGTTGGTGAGCACAACTTCGGCTTCATTCGTCATTCTATTCAGCATGATCCGTGTAGGTCCAACGTTTTAGAGAAGACCTCCCATCAAAACTGGGGCCTTTCACCGAGAAACTAGCACAGTAAGCGACAAAGAATGAGTCACTGTCTTGATTAATAAGACACAACACCGGGAATGCTGGGAATGTGAACTAGCAAAGAGTGCACTTGACCACTACCGTACAGATAACCTGGTTTCTGAAGGCAGGGTTGGCTTAAACGCGGCAGCATTGTCGCAACACAAGTTCCAGCGGAGGAAGGTGATGGTCAGAGGGAGAGCACGTACTTTCAGGGATGCGTCTGTCACACGTGCCAAATATGACTCGTCCTCCACGATCCGATTGACGAGGTACTTCCTCAATTGCCTCAAATGCAATAGAGGAATAGAGGAGCGAAAGGTTATATCTAGTCTTGTCTCGTAGCAACACTTCCTTGTTTCTGCGGTACGGCCAAATGATAATGCGCCTAATATTACGAAACCCGTCGAAATAGTACCATACTACGCAATCTCGGTCTCATTTTTATTGCCACCTCTCTCCTTGATCCAAGATACAATAACTAGGCAATTCTTGTGTTCCCGACATGACGACTTTTCTGGAAATTACCATTTGATAGGAGAAGTGATTGAATATCTCCAGATCTTTTGTATTCAGTTTATGCACCAACTTCATCGTGTAAGTCCAATTACTCTCAACGCCTACTTGCCTGCTTCGGAATGCCCATGGACATTATGATGATCCTACGAAGATATATCTTGCCAAAACGACCTTTCATGAAAGCTGACCGCAATAGTTTTTACCCGAGTTTCACAGATAAACTTTTGACATGCCCATCGGTACAATCCCAGACGATATTCCCAACAAAATCCTTTGTACAGTTTCGCTTCTAGTTATTGACGAGTCACATAACTCAACCGTGATTCTTTGAAGTCGAGAATCATAGAATCGACTCATTGAGATGATGTTAAATCACGAATGAACATTGAAATTTGGAAATTTGGAAAAATTGAAAATTTTTTTAATTGTTTCGAACGACAAAATTTAGTGAGAAAAAATGTCGGTAGCAGGAATCGAACCTGCGGCTCTTCGGAATTGCGAAACCACAACGAAGTGATTTAACCCCTAATCGATACCGACCTGGCCGATAGACGGACGCAAAACATATACATCTGCGATACTTTCCACGACATCCCACAAAAACCTTTTTCTATTATCTCCGTACCCGATTCCTACACTATTCACTCAATCACCCTTCTTCAAACACATTTTTCCACAAGAAAACAGGACTAATGATACAAGACACAGATATACCAAGTAACAGCGAGAAGATGAGTCCATGAATCGATAAATAATGCAAATATGGACCCAAAATGGAGAATGATATGCAATAATACACAGAGGACGAAAACAAAACTTGAATGAAAAACCCCAACCGCCGGTGTCTAACTTCATACAAGTGTCCGCTCCTCAACACAAAAAAAGGAGAAAGAAACCAGGAACAGGTATTCCAATGATGTTTGTTATTTCGTGGGATGAAGAAAAAAAAACTCTAAGCAAACGATAGCGAAACAGAGCGATAGACGTATATGTACACGTGTGATATATTTACACGGCGTGCGGAGCGGTAGGAGGAGGATCCAAAGATGGGACGAGAGAGTGGCCTAGAGATCTATGGTTTTTTTCGTATCCTGGCGGAGTGGCCTTTTGTGCGCGTGAACTGTAGGAGGGCGGTATGTAGTCGACGATGGAGATGGTGTGAAAGGTAAACAGATAGGAATGGGAGGTATGAACGAGCGTGGAGAGATCATGGTATAGGTACAGGACGAGGGGAAGGAACCACCAAAGAAATGGAACGGAAGCCAAAGAAAGGAGGGGCGCGCGACTGGAAATCTACATGGTAAGGATAGCACACATCAGTCCGATAGATGAATGTCCAAAAAAACAAGGCAGAATGAGGGAATGAAGGGAAGCAAAGGAATAAATTCGGAGAATATTCCTTCCGCGAAAATGCCGCCTCAGGACACGCGTTACGCTATATCCCGTCACGGCCCAGGTTTCCAATACTCTGCATTCCTCCCCCACCAACCAGCCCGCCGCCGCTTCTGGGCCGGCCAATCAAATCCTGAGGCACCCCCCAGGAGTTTGGTCCAGGTCCCTGATAATATCCACCTCCGCTTTGAGAGTAGCTATGTTGATGGCCCAAAGGAGCCGAGTCACTTCGCGCCCTCGTCGAGAACTTTTTCGAATTACGGACATTCACCACCTCTTCGGGGATGGTATGCGGAGGGGCGGAGAGAATACCTCCAGGTGAATGGGTGCCGGCGCTACCCATGCCACCACTTGAAAGACCGCCGCCCATCCCCACACCCAACAGACTTGAAGATGTATCAATTCGCGGACGTTTGCGGTCGCCGCCGCCAGGATGCGCAGGATATTGCAACATTGGGGGTGGAGCGGGTGACGTGATGTAAATCCCAGGGTTAGGTGAGGGAAGAGAGGAATGTGGGTGAGGCGAAATGGAGGAGATGTGGTTATGGTTATGATTGTGGTTAGGGAAGTGTTGGGGCGGGTTTGGCGAGGACGGCGACGGCGAGTCGGATAATTCCGCTGGAAATTGAGGGACTGTAAAGTTGTTTCAGCAAGCGAAATAAGAATAAGAGCGATGACAGAAGAAAATGAATATCAATAACAGTGGTCAAAAAGGGTAGGAAGATGATAATGGGATGAAATAATAAGTCGAGAGCAGCAAGGCGCGCATCAAGAAGGAAAGGATCATGCCAGGGGAGGGCCGTACGGTCGATAGAAGAAAGACATGTGAACCGGATGGACCAAAGCAAAACCAAAGGTACAAGTAAGGCACGAAATCGAACGCAAACAAGGCAGAGCGGAAAAAGCAGGCGCACGCGGGAAGGACGCCGAAATCATGAGGAAAGCAGCCGCAAACCAGGTAGTATGAATGGCACGTGCCGTAGGAGTATGAAAAGTGGTGAACAGGAATGCGTAAGGGAACACGTAAACTGAAAGACAAGGCCAGACAAGGGTCCCAGCGAATGGGAATAGAGAAAGCAAGATGGGAAGAACGGATATACTGAAGAAGAAGAATCACAAATGATACGGGGGCCTGGGAATGATAAAGGCAGCAAAAGCATCCGCGTATATGCGTAATGGATGAGCACCAATGGGAAATATAGCACAGTGAGGTGCAGAAAACATACGGTAAACATATGGAGGTACATGGCAACGAAGGAGAAGTCAAAGGATTCCCGACGGCCTAGCTTTGGCGTAGGGGGATAAAGCGCGCAGAAAACGAGGCGAAAAGTGGGTGGCGAGAAAGGACGGAGCAAGGCAGGACGCGAGAATACACAACGGAGACGTGTAAAATGGAACCGGCGGATACGTTGAAGAAGTAGAAGGGAGGGAAAGCAAAAACGAAACAAAGTCAAAATGAAAGAGAGGTACTTACGACTACCTGGGAAACCTTTGCCAACGAAGTCCCATAATCTTGCGACAACGTTGGTAAGGCGTTCGACCTTACGACGCTCGTGAACAAGGGCGTCCCACATACGGCGATTATCGTCGCGCATGCCTGCGAGTTGGGCGGCGACCTGGAGAGAAGGAATGAGTGATAATCCGAGGAGGAGAATGAATGCCATGGAAAATCCCGGCACGAAGGCGAAAAGAACGCGGCAATGGAAGAATGCTCACCTCTCCTGGTAGCTCGACTCTATGCTTCGCGCCCAAATCGGGCTCTAGTGCTTTGCGCTTGATTTCATCGAGTAAGTCGGGACGTCCCCGTAGAAACTTGTGATGGGAGAATTCCCAAGTCTGAGAGTCGGTAGACGTACGTTGTGCACGAGGCGTACGATTGATTTTGTGGAAGCCGTACATGTTGAGCTGTCGCACGAACGACGAGAACTACAATGGCGGTGTCAGATGCTGTTGCTACCATCAGATTATTGGTGGCACACACGTTATTATGCTTGAAGTGGCTGCCTAGGATGCTCCGACTGAACTCGCCCACGTTTGACACGACAAAGGATGTTCCAAGCTCTGTCCACGCAATGAAATGCGCGGATTTAGGGTCTGAA
This sequence comes from Armillaria sp. CMW 4456, assembly GCA_028551335.1. Lineage (NCBI taxonomy): Eukaryota > Fungi > Basidiomycota > Agaricomycetes > Agaricales > Physalacriaceae > Armillaria > Armillaria sp. CMW 4456. The sequence goes on from JANDKJ010000201.1 coordinate 56,719, forward strand.
ATCATTCTAACATACTTATTATTAGGAAGTACATTGGGGGAGGGAAAAGGAGTACATACTGGTACAACTTTGTGACAAAGTTGTTGGTTGGCATTGGCTTGCCCAGGACACCAATGGTCGCAGATCCTGGTGGTCCTTCTGTTGGTGACGATTCCATGTCCTGATCCTGGTCGTCGTCTGTTGGAGGGGGTGTTGTGCTGCTAGTAAAGGAGCGTTTTCTTTCTGTTCGCTGGAGGGACGGCGCTGGCGAGGCTGGCGATGAGCCGACAGAAAGCGACGAGAGATTTAGTGAGAGGCTCTCGCGGCCGTTCTGCTGTTGCTGTGTGGAGGTAGGAGTATTGCTGTTGGAGGTAGTGGTCGGAAAGGGTGGGTAGGCCTGGGTAGGCTGGTCAATGGACGAGGCGGGCGGGGAAGGGAAAAATGAATAATCCATCGACGACGGTGGATGGAGAGAAGGAGGGTTGTTTGTGAGTGTGTGATGGGATAATACGAGCCGGGGATCCGGGGCTTTTTGCCGGCGGGATTTATTTTCTTATCCTTGCATCATTGCTTGATGTCGCCCATGCGGTCCGCCTTTGAGCACGCAATACGTTATTTGGGATTCTTCTCCGTCTCAACAAGGAATTCGAGTATTATTATTATTTTCTTATCTTGGTCACCGTTCACTGTTTGGCTCAGGGGATGTAGCATGACAGGCACTGGCTACACGTGCCTTGCTTCTATCGGCTTTTGCCTCCGGTCCCTCGTGGCTTCTCTCAGGGCGCTTACCTACCCGCGCGCCGTTACGACCGTATACGTATATACACGTCGACAAAATTTACTGAGAGTCACCCTTTTTATCAATATTCGGTGCAGCCAAATCAAAGCGAGCTCTGGCCGCGTCTAAACCGCCTTTGAGCATTCCTCCGTTCCGCAGTTGGCCTCCCATGCGACTCGCTCGCGCTTTACCTCTCACCCTTACTTCTCGCTCTGTATTTTGCCTCCGGTGCCCCAGCATTCTTATGCACCACTCTCACGCGTCCCATCATTTTTTCGCGTCCCATTCCCACCGTTACGAGTCCAGATCCATCACGCTCATATCCAGATTTCAAACTATTTGCAAAACTCGCGTACCGGCAAAGTGAGTCACAAAGATAGATCCGTCATTTGACTGATTCCTCGGACTCGAATGGTACCGCGACGCCACGACAAAATATTGCACCAACTACTATTTTTCAACAGACGGTGAACTCATGTGTACAACGAATAAAACGAGGTACTCCTCTACCGTAACTCTTACGGCAACTCCAACTCCTTCATTATAGTACCATTCAAGCGAGCCCTGACAGCACCCGCTACGCTATCTCAAGGACCCTCTACCCGCGAACATACAGGACGGCACCGAGGCCTACTAATAGCCTACTGCCGCTCAGTCCTACGCGCTTTTGTCGGGGCCTTACAATCTCCCAGATGGTCCGACACGCCGACACGTCTGTAACGTTCCTCCGTAAAATAGACGTCATCAAATCACTCCGCGCCGGCGTAGTTTCTCCAGTTTTAACGAATTGAAAAAATTCGGTAGCAAGACAGTACCCAATAATGTTACTTTCAAGCAGACACCCCAATGCCGGACCTTTTCCGAGCCACCGCCTCTCACCCGACAATCAATCTCACATTCTCCTCCGCTTCGCGAAGCTATAACCAAAGATTTGAGGGATCATGAGTCCATCCTGACATAATGTTGTAATAAAGTTGAAGACCGGATGGTCGAATACAAGCCCAACAACGTACTCTTTAATGCGAGTGATGATACCACCGAACGTTATGACATAAACACCTATTCTCAATTATCTGCACCTACCGCTTTACGAGAAACAACCGGGCCATTTGAATTGCATTCCAGAAAACTTGCAAGTTGATCGAGGAATTAGAGTCTATTGCAAGGGACAAGATTATCGCTCACACTATCGACTTTTCCATGGGAAACTCCTCCGCATCAATATCTGACTTTCAATAGTCCAACTACAGAAGCAACAGTGTTGTGGTTCTCGGAGGTATCACGATTCCTCGAACCCATCAATCCCAAGGCAGCATCCAAACGGCTGGTGCTGAACTCTCAAACATCAAGGGCGACCATAGATCTGCCATGGACGCAGACTTGACACCAATTGGTAGACGGGCGCTAGTTGTCGCTACCGTCCTTTCCAACGGTCGCTAGTAACAATGCCATGGCACCTATCTGACCATCAGCCTCCCCTCCGACTTCTTAAACTGTGCTACTCGGAGTTAAGGTATCCAGACGAATTCTCGTGTCAACGACTACACCTTAATAGGTGAACTTTGGAACCAATAATAATCATGCGATGGTGCATTTTGAAGTTGGACTGATGGTGTGAACATCTGGACCCAGATTACTGAATTAGATTTGGAAAACAAACAGTTTACACGGATTAGAACTGATACTGAGAATCACCTCCGACCTCGGCCCTGTTCTATAGTTTCTTCCGCTGTAAAAGCATCAGGAATTCCAATACAATACCCCCTACTGGCTCCGCATCATAACACGACGGATGACCCCAAGTTACCGAACAAGCAAACACAGTAAACATTACAGCAGCTGACTCGGCGTTCCAGCCAAGTATTGTTTGGCCTAAAAAGTTCGACACGGGCCATCCGGCCGACAGAAAGATGCCCGAGGCAAGTATCCAAAAAGCGGCAGGACCCAAGTTACTGAATGCAAATGATCATTTGTATCTCCAATAGCAGGGCCGGCGCTTGATTTCGGGAGATTTTAAGCAAAATCAACAACCAGCAGAGAGACCAGCTTCCGGCAGCCAGACGATTGTAAATTATTCCAGTGCCAAGCCAGATATCGTGACTGTGCTCACTTACATATTTCGAAATCGGAAACTTAAAATCCACACGGCCTCTAGGACTTGATCTCCTCAATCGCAAATGATCATCACCGATACATGCGGCTCCGAGTCCTGATAAGTCGGTCACGAGAAATGAATAGAATAATTGATAAGCAGGGAGCATCACCCGCAAGAAGTGAATTCACTCAAGGACACTGATTAGCATAAACATATGAGCAAGCGGCCCATCTTCGACGCGCCAAGGTAAAATCCTGCATAGTTCGGTCAACATTTTTGGCGCAAAGTCGCACGGTCTTGTTCCCCCATATTCGGAGTTTCATTACGCGTCAAATGCATCACCGCCAAATACGTGAGAACACCCTTGATATTTAGATAAACTGCGTGCACGCACGGAGGCCTACGGTCGGACTCGGAGAACTTTGGAGGCTAGACCCAGTACAGATCAAATCTTCTATCCATGTCAGCGGTTCAGAATTGCGGACGAGAACCCAGTCACAAGGCTCAGAAGTTGGCAGTGGCTTAAACACTAGCATAATTCGCTCCAGACAGCAAGTCCAGTCTGTAGTTAGCTCCAGGTCCAACTGAACAAGCCTTCCAAGTCGGCGTACGATCACGAAACGAGAGGGATCAAGCGCACAAACAACCGACAGACACAGGAACGTACTAGTATAGCTATTGATTTACGTAAGGGGCGTTTTCGAATTTGAGTGCCGAAAACAAAAGTCGACCGATCGACCTTTACAGGGGTTTTTGATGATCTTTTGCTGCGTAGGGCGCTTGATGAGGTGAACCGGGGGCCGAGGGATTGGCTCGAAGGGAGGAATTCCCATCGACATATATTCGTGTGATCCAGCCTGGCAAGGGGTAAAAAAAACTTTAGGATTCACGAGTGTCGACATTAGAATCCAGGTCCAGGGCTGTGAAACAGCTGTTAATGTACGTGAGGGTTGAAGGCGCTTGCCTATGTGGCGTTGCTTCCGGTACAAACGCTGTAGGATGAAAAGGAAATAAGGAAAATCGCCGCAGGGGGAGCACCGGTCCGTGTGCCGGGGTCACATCACGTGATCGACGCGGACTCGACAAATCAGGACACATCTCCATCCTTGCACGTCACCATGACTGCTAACGAATGCTGGTATGTTAGCGCAGTCCGCCCAAAATACGGGGTAATCTCCGATGGAAATATCCGGTATTTCGTGCAGGTTCGCACGTTGATCTGCAGTACTTGCCTGGGGCCACTGTTAACCGAGACGTGGTGTAGGCGAGGCTCATGGAAGATCACCAGGGCCGACGTCAATGCATAGCCATCGCGTGGCCGTTGAAGCAGTAAAGTGCCTTTACTCTACTGTATCTATCATTTACACTCCTTTATTCAGGCAGGACTACGAAAATTTCGGTCAAGTCGAAAACAAAAAGGTCACTTAAACGGAAACCCCGCCTGTCTCCAAGGCCAAAAAAGACACAGATCGGACGGCGTCAAATGAGGGATCCTCCACCGACGAAAATTGTGTTCGCTTAGCCTATGTGTCACCAAGTCTATCCATCTCAATGCGCAGGCTTTTTTTCCGTTACTCCTTCAACGTAAGTTTGTGCACCGTCCATTGACAAGAAAGTATTCAACTTACCCATTTCGACGTCTAGCTGCGGAAAATTTTGAGGCTAGACGACTTTTGCCAAGATCCAAGAGAATGCTGAATGGTTCATTTTGCAAATTGTGTAGCGCGGAGGAATCCAAGACTATGGTCAATGTAGCCCTTGCACAAGCCACACTCATACGTCCCCAAGACTCGGGGTTGCCCAGTTCCGTCAAACGGATATCTACTATACAGGCCGACGACGCAGTTTCAAACATTGACCAATATGGTCATCCCGTCGTGAACGGATTTCTACCAAGAAGCAACGGATCAGGACTCTGATCTCGTAACACGCCCTCCGATATTTTTGTTTACCTTCACTAGACGGGACGATTTTTGGGATACCACCAGTAAACTCCTGCGAGACTCTGTATGGGAAAAGAAAGGCGAAAACATTTGTCCCGATGCGTAGAGAACCGGCCTCGGTGGCGATGAACTCCACCAATGAAAGCACGGAATTGATTGTGCTTGGACGCAAATGACGGCAGCGACGGAGCCTGTGCCTTTCGAAGAAGTTTTACTTCTTGCCGGCGTGCTTCTGCTGACTTATCGCCAATGGCACTTGCCTTTATTGTCTTTCTCAGTATGTCTATCTCCCTTCTCCTCGTTCTGTGCCTTGATCATGATGAACTGATTCAGTATTAGCAGATGCTCTTCACCTGGGAACGCGCTCTGGTGATGGGCCAAACATTTTCCGTAGAGCATACTGCTTGAAATTATCAACACATTGTGCATGTTACTCTTTCACGTCCTTTGTTCGATATGATTTGATGTCAACTCTGACGCCACGCCTAGCTTCCGACTAGTCACCACATGGTGTTGCCAAATCAAATTTGAGGCAAAAACTCGCGAAAACCTTGTATTTTTGTCGATGAGTATCAGCAATGTACGTTATGTGACGTTTAGCTCTCTCGAAATTGGACGATCTGCAGCTTTTTGCCCGGCACGTCGCGTCGGGCTACTCTCAGACCCGGCTCCTGGGTGTTGGATCGGAATTGCCGGACTAGTGATAGTCATTTGAAATTTTTCGAATCGTTCCCGTCCACCTTGCTATGTTTGCAGGCGTAATCTCCATTGCGTTCCAGTCTATACTTCAGACAGTGTACGGTATCTTCTCAGCCGTCGTTCTGACAGCTACTCCGCGGGACATTTTCGGCCCCCGAAGCCTCATATTGTGGCGTTCAGATCAGTTTGAGCAAACGCGTGTACAGTTATCATAGCAATCATTAGAGTCTGGAACTAGTCTTTGTGTACACCCAAATCTGCTACAATACTTTTTCCTTTCATTGAAAACGAGTAAAGAAAGTATGCTATATGTGTACGAACTGACACAAAGGAGAGGCGAGGTTCCGATCCATCATCCCACGATACGTTTGTTGTATGGATTTTCACTGGCTACGAAGCGCCCGCTAGGAACTGAGAATAAGACGACTTAACCCTCATAAAGCACGAGACTCGTCCCTACTCCACTCAAGTGCTTCCATTCCGGCTCAATTGGGCCTGAAAGCCTGTTATGTTACCCTGTTTTTTCACTGCTTCAAGTTTTGATGAAAAAAAATGTACGAATGTCAAAATACCATGGACATGGCTGCATGTGGGCGCAAGCATTCATTTAAGAATACAAAGCACAGTCACATAAATTGGTAATATACTCAATGATCACCACAATATTATGAGCCATGTGTACAGTTAAACTGAACTGAAAATTAGGAATACCGGCCCCAATCAGTAGTCTTGGATATATGTAAGAAATGGCCATGTTGGGAGTGCCATCCCAGCACGTAGCTCCACTTTCACAGCGCCTGCATCAAAGATTAAGTCACTGGACTATCAGTGAGAATTTTGTGAGTTACATATCCAAAACACCGGCTTACCAGCGAGGGAAGAGCCTGGACCCAGACCATGGTTGACGAAGAATGCACGTCCGAACAGCGGGGAGACGCTTGCGGTTGTGGAATGACTTGAGAATATTATAATCTGCAATTGCGGATGCGAACGATATGCAGGGTACTATGTCCGTAGTATTGCATGTGAGAATGCTCTGAAAGGTAAGGCTAATGTGCCAGATGCCGAAGGCAATTCTGATAACGCGAACAATTCAATGGACCTTGTCCTTGTACGTGAGCTTTTAGATGATGTTGTGATGGATAATATAATGCACGGGCAACTCACCCGCCCTTGAGGCTACGGAATCCTTGTGAGCCATCCACGTACTCAACAGCGGCCTGTAACAGCCCTGGAAAAATCCCAGTCAAATGTGGGATTTCTGATAGAAAGCGTATGCAGTGAATTAAAGAAGGCAGTTAACGGTGGCATTTGCAAAAATCTAAATGAAGGTACTAACCTTAATCATGCTAGGATACAACGCACACCAGGTAAGGCAGGACCACTAATGCCCGCAATGAAGTTGTATATGTCAGTGAAGAACAAGTGAGAAGGCCGCCGACCACAAGCAGAAAACGGCGTCTGATAGAATACCCGTCAATCATATATTCGACAGACGCAATGTATAGACCATACTCAAAGATGAGGTCAAGCCCGGTGTTTATGGGTACGAGAAAGACTCCTGGGCGAGAACGAAGAGACATCAGTGCCTCCCGTATGATGCCCGCAGTCGACTATGATAGACTAAAATTCCTCTCGCTGTGGGACCGCATCTGTCCATTGACTGACAGGCCCCTCGGTCGCTGTGCTCGCATCACCGGAACCTTCGACCTAAAAAATAAGTCTCTGAGAAAAGCGGCTGAGGAAAGCGAGCGAGGCGCCGGCGGTCCAGTGGTCAGCGCCGTCTGTTCGCTTGAGCTCCGAGTCCTGATTCGCCGAAGGCTGAACTGGTGATAGGTCCGGTAGCACTTACCAGTGCCTAGATTCCCGGAATGTGTGTGGATTGGCATAGGGTGGATGTTCGTCTACAAACTCAAGACTGCTGGAAGGGTTGGCCACAGGTCTTATGAAGAAAGAGCCTATTCATGTTTCGCGCCTTAGCGACGGGCGTCTGGGAGACGAAGAATAGGGAAGATGTCGCTATGAATACCGGTGTGCGGTCTATAATAGTATGGTCTTGCAGAGGCCACAAATACGGGAACAACGCCCTACACTGATAGACATTAGGCAGATGACGGGATATTCATAGATAAGCGCCTACATAACATCACCAAGAACCTATAGCGTTACTAGGGAGCATTCGTAACAGACACAATAAAAGTGCGACCAATTTCTAATGTCTCCCCAAACACGGCTACTCAGATTCTAGGTCATTTGAATTTACCAGCAGTATTATTGTACATGAATCCTGGGTCGTCGGTTGAATGGTGAAGGGCCTTCACAGTCGGGTGGCGAATTAGTGTAGGGGATAGAAACAGGTATAATAGCTTACGACTAGGACTTGACCTGCGTTTGAGTCGCACAGCATGTCCTGGATCTACAACGATTCCAGTTCATCCGGAGAAAACATGACTCCAAGAACAGAATGCCTTTTTCCTGACCAACTCCGGAGTCGCTCGCCGCAGCATATGACTTTCATAGAGAAAGTACACGACAAACCTTTGACTGAGCGAGCAAAGATTCCAGTGCTTCTCCACTGCTGGGCGTTCCGTTTGGGACGGGATATTAAGGCCAATGCCGCACTGTCACCACCGAGCCTCAATACCGAGGTGATGAGAAGGGAAGACAGAACATTTGGGTGAATCAGTCTCTGCTTCCAATGTTTGGCAATGCTGAAAGTCTTCCTTGAAGCGAAATTCAGGTGGACGTACATTTTGGGTCATCCTTGGTTGACGCGTCCAAGTCACGATGATTCGTGGCAGTGCCCCAGCGGAATTAGATCACGTGCCATAAATGTATATAACTTTACCCTCCCTTCCAAGTCTCAGATTTTCTTAGACATAAACGGATACCATGCATCCCGAGGTCGAACAGATTAGATCTGTCGTTGAAGATACTTCGTCTATTGGTGGAAGTATCAAAATCAAGAGAGAACAATGCCTGCTTTACTACAGGCCCTGAAGACACCGTTGCACGGTTCGCTGTCATCCGTACTCCGTGTCTTCGTTAACAAACGATGTGTTAGAGTCATCAATCTTGCTCATCCTACCGATATGGAGCTATGTGTACTGGCAGAAAGTTGCAAACCAGCTCCTTTTGGTCGAGATTCTGAAGAGGTCTTCGATGATACCTACCGCAAGGCTCTCAAGCTTGACACGACACTTTTTTCCATTACATTGAATTTACACATGACAAAGATCCTTGACGAGATTCGTGTAGGCCTTATGGACGGATCTCTATCTGCAGAACGGCGAATCCGACCTGGTCTATATAAGTTGAATATGTATCTACATTGCGTTTAGACGGATTTCTCAAGTTGTTGACATTCTTGTCTCATGTACTGTCAGGCGAAGGGTGTTTCTTCAAGTCGCATAGGGATACGCCCCATTCCGGAAATATGTTCGGGTCACTCGTCATTGTCTTTCCTACTGGTCATGGTGGAGGAGGGCCTGCTCTCCGCAGCCAAGGGAAAGAGTGGATCTTCGATGCTAGTAGTCTCCTTGCTAACGGCACCACCGACAAACCAGAGATTGCCTATGCGGCATTCTACAGCGCTGTCGAGCACGAGGTCTTCCCTGTCACCTCGGGCTCTCAAGTCACGTTGACCTACAACCTGTACCAAGAACGGGATACACACACAGGTCTGTCGAGACTACGAAAACACCAAATATTACTTCTGAAATTAAACAGTCCTTGAGGAAACTTATTGACGATCCAACGTTTATCCCTGCAGGTGGGAAGCTTTGCTTCGGTTTGCGACATCAATACCCCTTAAAGGCGAACAGAGGACCATTTAATGTCGAAGATCTTGTTCACGTCCTTAAAAGAAGTGATACAGCCATATACAAAGCCTGTCTCTGTCCGTGGACGTCCAGGTTTTATACAATCCGCACGACGGCACTAGCCGAAAATACCTCTCCCGGTATGATTTAGGTATGGGTCACCTCGTGTTGTATGGTCCTCTAAGAGAATGGATGTATAACGAGTTCAAAACTGAGTCGGTCAAGGAGCAGGAGTATTCGCAGGACAACCGTGTCCACCAAACGACTCGTATCTTTTGGGTTACCCCTAAGACGGAATTGAGTCAGTTAGTTACACCATTTGCGTGCTATGACAAATACCCAAATATTGGTTTTCTCTACGGTGTTATCTGTCTTGTCGTTTCGATTGATGGAGTCGAAGGCGGCAGTGACGAGGGTGGATCTATTACTGGTAGTGACTCCGAGTACGAAGGGATGTATGTTGGGAGCATGTAAGCGCAGTTCTTAAAGGAATGTGGTGGTTAGGCTCGATGTAGGTATACTCCAGGTATGAGATACAGGATGGTGGTGGTGCGGAGCTAAATTTCACGATGGATGTAGTGTTAAGCGCCTACATAACATCGCCGCCAAGAATCTATAGCGTTACTAGGGAGTATTCGCAACAGCTACAATAAAATTGCAAACGATTTCTAATGTCCCCCAAACACGGTTACTCAGATTCTAGGTCATTTGAATTTACCAGCAGTATTACTGTACACGAATCCTGAGTCATCAGTTCATGGGATCGCAGAGAAGGGCCTTCAAAGTTGGATCGTGAATCAGCGCAGGGGATAGAAAAAGTTATAAGAGCTTACGCCTAAGACTTGACCTGTGGCTAAGTCACAGAAAATGTCCAGGATCTACTGCGATTCCGGCTCATCTGGAGAAAACATGACACCAAGGACAGGATGCCTTTTCTTGACAAACTCCAAAGTCGTTCGACGCGCCATATGACTTTCATAAAGAAAGTATACGACAAACCTTTGACTGAGCGAGCAGAGATTCGAGCACCTCTCTACTGCTGGGGGTTCCGTCTGGGATGTCACGGAACTGAGGCTGTTCTGTGGGATATTGAAGCTAAAGTCGTGCTGTCAGTGTGACTACTGAGTCTCAATACCGAGGTGAAGAGAAGGATAGACAAAACATTCGGGTGAATCAGGAAATGCCGAAACGTTTCCTTGAAGCAAAATTAGGTAGACGTAAGTTTTGGGTCATCATCGGTTGACGCGTCAAGTCACGATGACTCGTGGCGGTGCCACAGCGGAATTAGATCATGTGCCATGAATGTGCATAACCTTCCCTCCCTCCTCCCTTTCTCAGATTTTCTCAGACGTAAATGGATACTATGCATCCCGAGGTCGAAAAGATCAGATCTGCCGTTGAAGATACTTCATTTATTGGTGGAAGCATCAAAATCGAGAGAGATCAATGCCTGCTTTATTATAGGCGTAAACCTGAGGACACCGCCGCACGGTTCGTTTTCATCCGTACTCCGTGTCTTCGTTAACAAACGATGTGTTAGAGTCATCAATCTTGCTCATCCTACCGATATGGAGCTCTATATACTGGCAGAAAGTTGCAAACCAGCTCCTTTTGGTCGAGATTCTGAAGAGGTCTTCGATGATACTTACCGCAAGGCTCTCAAGCTTGACACGACACTTTTTGCCACTACGTTGAATTTAAACATGACAAAGATCCTTGACGAGATTCGTGTAGGCCTTATGGATGGATCCCTATCTACAGAGCAACGAATCCGACCCGAACTATACAAATTGAACATCTATGGTGCGTCGAAGCGGATTTCTCAAGTTGTTGACATTCTTGTCCTCACGTACCGTTATCAGGCGAAGGATGCTTCTTCAAATCTCACAGAGATACGCCTCGTTCTGGAAATATGTTCGGATCACTCGTCATTGTCTTTCCTACTGGTCACCATGGAGGAGGGCTTGCTCTCCGCAGCCACGAGAAAGAGTGGATCTTCGATGCTAGTAGTCTCCTTGCTAACAGCACCGCCGACAAACCAGAGATTGCCTATGCGGCATTCTACAGCGATGTCGAGCACGAGGTCTTCCCCGTCACCTCGGGCTCTCGAGTCACGTTGACCTACAACCTGTACCAAGAACGGGATACACACACACAGGTGTCGGTGGAGACTACGAAAACACCCAACATTACTTCTAAAATTAAACAGTCCTTGAGGAAACTTATTGACGATCCATTGTTTATCCCTGCAGGTGGGAAGCTTTGCTTCGGTTTGCGACATCAATACCCCTTAAAGGCGAATGGAGGACCATTTGATGTCAAGGATCTTGTTCATGTCCTTAAAGGAAGCGACGCAGCCATATACAAAGCCTGCCAGAGTTTGTCTCTGCCTGTGGGCGTCCGTGTTTTATACGATCCGCGCGACGACACTAGCCGAAAATACCTCTCCCGGTATGATTTGGGTATGGGTCACCTTGCGTTGTTTGGTACCCTAAGAGAATGGATGTACGACGAATTCAGAACTGAATCGGTCAAGGAGCAGGAGGATTCACAGGACAACCATGTCCACCAAACGACCCGTATCTTTTGGGTTACTCCTAAGACGGAGTTGAGTCAGTTGGTTACGCCGTTTGCGTGTTACGGAAACGAGCCAGATATTGGTTTTCTCTATGGAGATATCTGTCTTGTCGTTTCAGTCGATGGAGTTGAAGGCGGCAGTGATGAAGGTGAACTTGAAGCTGTTACTAGTAGTGAATCCGAAGGGATGTATGACTCTGGCTAGTAATATCAAGTTACTTCTTTCTGCATTATCTCTGTACATGACTACTATCTGGATGGTAATGGAGGATGTAGTGTTTGTGTACATTTCTCTTCTAATGTTTGAGGACTTTACGACAGCCTGTCTGCAAAGTGGCTAAGTAGACGCGTTATTTGCATTTGTTGGTCTACCGCCCCCATTGCCTTGCTCTTTCCCGACAATGACGACGAGCACTAACGACACTCTCCGCCCTTCGACGAACAATCGCCTACCATCGCTTAATCAGCTTGCTGCCCGCATTAACAGCAACGTTCCACCCAACCAATCGCCCAGCTCATCGACACCGCTACGACCCCGTCTTGTCGCATCTCAACTGCGGACTGGCTCGACAACATCAGTTGCATCCTCAGTAACGACGGCAGATTCTGTTGCAGTGAATGCGCCGACGACAAGGTCAACCTCACCTTCATCGCCCCTAGCAGAAGATGTGGAGGTTGTTAGCGGTGGGGAACCGCTGACGGCGGAGAAACTGGAGAAGCACAATCAGCTGGAGGGACAGCCAGAAAAGAAGGTTGGGTACAAGAACACTCCGAGTCTGGATGCAATTACTGCCAGGTTCGCCATTAAGACTCGTGGGCTGAGCATCGATGGCTCGGTGAAGCCGCCGGAAGCAGAGATGATTGAAGACCCAAAGACCCCAGGAGTACCGATGAAGGCCCCTGAGCACCCACTACAATATCTTTGGACAATCTACCACGATACAAAAGCCAAGTTTCCCTACACACCCGCCTCGAATTCCCAACCTTCCACCGCCACAGACGGTACTTTCTCCCACTCGACTGAATCCAATGATTACGAGGCTGGCCTTACTGTCATTGGCGAGTTCAACACAGTCGAAGACTTTTGCCGGTACTTCAATTGGCTTAAACCGCCCTCTAAACTAGAGCGCAATTCAAATTACCACCTTTTCAAGTCAGGTATCAAGCCTATGTGGGAGGATGAGGCCAATGCGAATGGGGGAAAGTGGGTACTGACGATGAAGAACAATCCCGGGTTGCTAGACAGATGCTGGAACTGGCTCGCCATGGCCTTGGTGGGCGAAGAGCTTGAGGAGGGTGATGAGATCTGCGGGGCAGTCGTCAGTCTCAGGAGCAAGGTTGATAGGATTCAGGTGTGGACGAGAAGCAAGGATGATGTGGAAAAGCTCAATAGCATTGGGAAGAAACTCGTCAAGCTGCTTGACGTTTCGGAGGCAGACGGGATTGGACTGGAGTTCCAATATAATACGGACGATAGGCCACAGCCCAACAAGTTTTTGTCGATCCAGGCGATGCCCCAAACAGGTTATCGCAAGTCGGAATCGCAGCAGTCGCCTACTCCAAGTCCCGGTGTTTTTGGAGGTTTCGGTATGGGAATCGGGGCGAGTAATGCATGGAGGGGGTCCAAGAGGGGTTGATAATAAAAATTGTAAGATGTACAATGTAATTTTTCGTTTCTCAATATTTATTAATGGTTGTATCTTGAGGACTTGGTCATAACTCACAAAGCTACCGCACGAATCCCTGGCTCCGTCTGCCCTTCCGTTTTCCCTATGTTTATATTCATCTTCATCTTGTTTCTTCCTCCTACCATCTAAGTTATAAGTTAGCCCTTTTCAGGCCTGCGGAACTGCTGGATCTCAAAGCGTAGCTCTCGTCCGAATTCTTCCGGAAATATGACTCGGAAATGCAATTACTTACTATCGATTTCATCGAAGTTGGGTGATAACCGGCTAATCGTTGATATTTCACCCGCGAGAAAACGCGTCAGGAGTGGCGGCGGCGCCAGCTTCGAGTGGTCGTCGCGTTGCTAGTGGGCCATCGACATTGTGTATTCCTTGATCTAAGTATATGCGCCTAGTGGATTGAATTCCGACATAAAACCAGTGTTCAGTGATTCAAGTTTATTAAATCGCAATCCAATATCGTAGCGGTGCCTTTGACTCGATACCGGGGCTCGAAAACAGCCTAACTACGCTCGATTACGCTGCGGATGCTGTTTCTAACAGCACCTTCGTCGTTCATTCCGAACAGGACATCACGTATGTCAGGAAAGCTGACATTGTTGTCTGGACTGTAAAAGACAACGTTCTATCTCTGTTCATCCCCATTTCCGTCACTCAAAGGCCAACCCGCAGTTCTCAGGCGCGACTTCCCCATATTAATAGCTACCTGTTTCCTTAGCGACAAGAACGCATCTCTCGGCACAGGGTAGGGACGCACTTTTTCTTTGGATATCCTCAAAATACTTACATCAGGAAGTAGTCCCCATAGTGATGAGATGAAGAAGCTCAATATGATGCTCTCCAAGGGAATTATTGAATTCTGAACTTCGGTGATGATAATAATAGTAACTATATTGGTCCTGAAACAGTGCGAACCGTCTGCCTGCAGTGACCGACAAAACGGGTCCCAGTGTTACTTTGAAGATTACTCTTTGCGCAGATAGTGCTGTTGAACATGGAACCATTCATCTGGTACATTCAATATTGACAGTCTTAGTGCGAACGTCGACTTCCCGCTCAAAAAGTCAGTGGCGTACAATATGCCAACGCTGTTGCCGCACTACAATACAACACGCCTCCCGCTGTTACCAGTGCATCAGCATTCCTAACTCATACAAGAATAAGTCCTCGTTGTTCATCGGAGTCGGCCGGCAACTCATGGACTATATCAATTGTGTCTATTTGATGCCAGATGGTGAAAAAATAGGGAAGGGCGACATGATGAACTATGCGCGAGCATCGTGCTCAGATTCTGAATAATGGCCTTGTACTAACCGTCGGCGGTCTCGATCGTTCTTCTGACTTTCATTTATCCCGCAGGACGATCCTCAACCCGAATTTCTCTCCTAGCAGCCAATCAGATGCGGTATGTAGTATTAATTGCATCATTCTGCTATGTCAGTTCTTACGATAAACATTACGTAGCGAAAGCCTTGGACAAGCTTACAGCCAGACTTTCCATACATGTATACCTTCGAATCTGGACTCTGGGGCGAGTCGGGAGACCGACATCTGCCGCGAGAGTCACCCTCGGTCCGAATCCTCGAATCACATATAAAAGGACCTGGTTCGCGCTTAGTTTCTTCAGCATCTGCGTATTATGTCTGCCTCAGAAACCGCTACTAAATTCGCCCCTTCTGACCGTGCCTCTGGCGGACAACTCGTCGGACAGTCCCGTCAGGGAGCCGTTGCACCCAAGGCAGCTGTGAAGCTGCGCTTGGACCTCAATCTCGAGGTTGAGATCGCCATCCAGGCCAAGGTTAACGGTGACATCACCTTGTCGCTTCTGTAAGTATATCTGCCTCTCAGATTGGAGGGTTTGACTTATTTATTTGGTCTAGTGAGTAAATTGTCAAAAAAAATTGAGGGGTGGATTCAGAATGCAGTGGCTGGGTTTCGGTGAGGCTTTTTTGGAGCGTACTTGTACTACATGCTGACTTTTCGTTTCATTAGGATATTTGTCGAGACAAATATGTTCAGATTTCACGAAAATTGTTTCCCTCACTCATTCTCCTTTTGCATTCCTGTACATTATGTCGGCAAATACATTGTTTGGGTACAAATATTAATGTTGCCTAGGAATTATGTGCATCTGTCTGATTATTCTGAGCGCAAGCGTTCAGTCAACCTCCTATCAAGGCCAAATCAAGGCGCCCGTTCTTCAAGTTCATAGTTGCAGTTGTATAATGTATAATTTATAAGGGAGTTCAGAGAAATACATTCGTTTATTTGAAGAGTATCGTACGTCGAAATTGATGTCGAAAAGTAACACCGACCTGAATTATGAAGCTTGTTCGGGAATAGCCGTGTTCCACCACAACCGAAACCAAGTCCACAAACCACCAACAGCGAAGGTTTGCAAAACGTTGTGTTCTCCAGATGGTACGAAATTTATCGCCTTGAAGTTTGGGTACGCACTTTACTAACCCTGTTATCCTGCAGTCAGAATTGCCGGTCTGCTGTCCAGCATGTGGGTGTGACGTTACAACAGCAGCGACGCGGTTCACCAGCGCGCCGTCCCCATTTACTGGCCTGATTACTACCAAGGGAAGGGTATCTGACTCCGACAATGATGTCCTTAGTAACTACCTCGAAGGAGTCCGAGCAGATATGTCTGCCCAAGACGACGTTATCCGACACATCAAATCTGCTCTCATCAGAGCGGAGAACGAAAAAGTTCGCCTCCAGGGCGTTTTCAATAGTCATGCAGCGCTGAGGTCAGCTTTCAGCAGATGCCCCCAAGAAGTCCTCACCGAGATCTTCCACTTGGCAATCACTATACCCAGCGGTGGTTACCCGGCCCTCAGAGGACTCTATGATAGGCTTTCACAGATAAGCGCAGTATGCCGCTTATGGAGAATCACGGTGTTGTCAAACCCATCTCTCTGGGCTCGTTTTCGCCTCTTTGGGGAATCAAGAAACAAAGCTTTGTTACAAACCGTTCTAGACCGTTCACGCGACGCTGGTTTGAACATTCACTATAACGCGGAGTTTTATTCCAATACAGAAGGGGGAAATGCCTTTGCTCGGTGTGCTCTTGGCACAAGTGAACGGTGGAAACATGCAAGGATCAAGCTCGGCATTGAGAGCACTATAGACATCTACGCCCAAATTCGAGGCCGGCTGCCCAGGCTCGAAGGGTTGGAGCTTATCAGACACCCCAACAATATGGTGCGGTATGATCCACACATTCACGCTTTTGAAGATGCACCTCGGTTGCGAGCGCTTGTTCTGGATGCTGGAATGTCTTTCCAAAACGTGATCCTTCCGTGGACCCAGATAATCAACCTTCATATAAAATATGTCCAGGATCGTGATGACCTTAGTGTACTTTCCATGGCTTCCAACCTTCAGATCCTGACGGTTGATAGCCGAGTTCAAGATGGGAAGCTAGAAGGGTCGGATGATATTGTTACACATTCGTTTTTGCGACGCGTCCATGTGGATTTCCCGGCGCTGCTCGGTTCCTTCAATCTTCCCTCCTTAGAAGAACTTGTTGTCAAGTGCTCCGCTTCTAACACCGGAGCAGGCAAGGACGATAACAAAGTGGAAGATATTTTCCATGACATCTTAAAGCGTTCTGGTTCTCCCTTAAAAAGGCTGAAACTAGCAGTTCGCACCAAGGTTATCGATTTCCAAAGAATGTTTGATATGGCGTTTAGGCTCGTGGATTTGGACATTGAACTGCCCTGTTCACCCACAGCGGCGCTGTTGTTCCACACTTTACTCTTGAAGGGGGATGAGACTGATGTCCTTCCCGAACTGCGGTCCCTGAAAGCAGTATGCCTGGCCAGGGCCTACGTCGAAGACATAGTAGAATTGGACGACATTGCTGATATGATTATTTCTCGATACCATCCATCCAACGCAGCCGCAACAAAGATACAGCAAGTTTATATCACATTACCATGGGTTCAAGGATTGCGTCGACAATCCGTCCAAGCCTGTCTGAAGAACCTACCAGACGTTCTCAGCGTCGTTCGGACTAGAAATTTTGACAGTGAGTTCGGTCGTTGAGGTGGATATGTGTCTATTTCTTACGATTCTATTCAGCTCATATTATTTGTACGGTCCGATGACAGGTTCATAGGGCCACTAGCATTGCGTATTTTTTCGACGCGCCAGCGGTGCCGTTAGGCGCTTGTTCATACAATGCATAGCCAACTCCTTGGAGGTAGCTGCAGCCACGTCTGACGTTTCAAGTTGAGGGCGCCAGGAGAGTACACCTGAGATGCCACCTTGCTATACATATCCTTGGCGCTGTACTGTGTTATGTACAGTTCATATACATGCTCATTCTACATACCCGTCGTGCAGTGAACAGAACCTGAGGCTGCTTTCTTTCCATCCTTATAGACTTGACAAGCGTATTCAGTGGGACTGTCACAGTTTCCTATTACCGCCTTGTTGTGTTTATGTTCAAAGTGAAATAGTGAAGACCCGGTTGTCCGGAACTGTGGTGATTATTGTTGTCCGTAATTCACGCTGTACCAATTCAATGAAGGTGGCAAGCTATGCGTGGAATGGCTAATATAACTGACGTATATGGAGCAGGAGACAATAGCCGGATTTAGCTCGACAGGCGGAACGAGCTTCACTGGGGTAGATTTATATCGCATAAGAGCTTGACTGTTCGTGGGGGAAATTACCTTTAAGTTCATGTAGCGATGGAAAAACGGGGAAATCCTCTCAGATATGTTGTCAATCCTTGAGCGTAAAGACTGTAGAAGAGATCGGCAAATGCCGAGTCGTCTCCATCTTTACTAATTGCCACCAGATCCGTTGGTTGAGAAATTGTCCCTTCCAGACACCATATCTCCAGTCGGTATTGAAGAAAGGTCCTCATATTTATCCTACTCAGTGATATGGGACTAAGCTAGGATAGCCATTTCGCTCGGGAAAGGGAATAAGGTGAACTTGAAGAATTTACGTACCAGGGACGTGGAGAGCCCTACGTCGTACCTGGTATGAAACAACTTGTCGGAGGTGCAGAAGCTCATGTGACAATAACATGATGATTAGGTGCGAAGCAGATTCTATCAAGGAAGTATCAAGCTGATGTTTTACTGCAGAAGTTCGAAATGCTCCGTCGAATGACTTAGAAATCCCTATTACTCTAATCTGAGCTCGTCCCTCGCGATTTTTTGGAAAAGCTGTCGTACGGCACTCTACATACAGCCGAAACATTACGCACTCCTCCGATAAGTATACGAAGCATGACAATCTCTATTAGTAATTAATTCGAACGCGGTATTAGAAAGGGTGTCTTTATTCACAAAATTGACAATCTTGCCCGGTAGGCCTGAAGAAATAACCCTCGTAGCCTGGTCTCTGATTTCACCGCCCTCGAATAGTGGTTGGTACGAGTTTGCCGATCTGACGCGCCAAATACCATGTCTTCGGATATTACGGATCGTCACAAATTCTGGTTTAGTCAAACGGGGCCGCACTGGCCCCACCATATCTTCTTAAAAACATTGCTTTCCCTATCTATGTGACTTGAAAACCATGAATCTTCTATGGATTGTAGGAATCGCAGTTTCTGCTTACGCCGTTGCTTTATATCTTGGGCGCACCCTGCGGCGCATTTTGCTCGCGAAGCAGACATGCGTCCTGGATATCGACTCACTGGGGCGCAGGCTACCTCCAGAGAAGATCAAAGGCATAGCCGTCATTTGCGGTGGAAGGTAGTCCCTTGATCTCTGACCTCGATACTATGTTTGTCTGATAGGCCCTTCAGCATCGGAGGACTGCTCGCAGCACGAGTGTGCCATGATCACTTTGAGGAAGTTGTCATTATTGAACCAGAGGCGTGGATGAACTCCGATGACGCCATGCGCCTCGATGCGTGGAACCAAGAAAGCAAACGCTCTCGTATCATGCAGTACGATTCGTTACATGGTGTGTATTTAGATTTCGTTCCCTTCAGGTGCTTTACTTACCATCTGACTGGTGTACGACAGTCGTTGTTGCTTTGGGGTACAAGCTGATGCACAAACTTTTCCCTAATATTGAGGAGAAATGTGAAGCATCGAGTATCAAGTAAGCTCTAACACTATCCTTTCTGTTTCTCATTCTAATCGATTTGTACAGGGTAGGTCCCAATGATGTACATGTTCACATTTGGGGACATGAGCCTCGGGTTCCCTATGCCGAATACTGCGGTAATCTTCCAGAGACATTCTGTGCTGGTCGTCCTGGCTTTGAGACATTTTTACGACGCCTCGTACTCGGCGGTGACTACAAGCGCATTCGCCAGGTAATCGGCACGGTCACTGGTGTCTCTCGAAACCCTCACAATCCTGGATACCTTGATGGAGTTTCTGTTCGTACTCTAGAAGGTATTCAAAACATCTCTGCTACCCTCGTTGTCGGTGCGATTATACTATATGCGATTAATATGATCACGCTAAAGTCTTCAATTTCAGATTGTACAGGCCCTGCCGCTGCGGGACTTAAATGGCTTCGACGAGAAGGATACGGATTCGCGAATGCCTATACGAAAAGCCAGCTACCCCTGGACCAGCTGAGAATTGCATATGACCAAAAGCTTCAATATTCCACCCTTCAATTTCACGTCCCTCTACATCTTGGAAGGAACATCCCCGGACTCCCACTACCCTACGACGAATGTGGATACATATATTGCCTTGCCACAGACCCGGATAAAGACCATCGCAATGTGTATTCCCAGCGTATTGACGGTGATGTCGGTGAGTCAGTTTTCTCCTCGCACACACTACTGATATGACGGCTTTTCAGTACAACTTTGCTTCAGCACGATGGGTGAATATGAACTTCCAAAGACTCTTGAGGAAGGGAAAGCTTTTGTTCGAAGTCTGGTTACTGAGAAGCCGATCCCGAAGACGTTCCTCACAATGCTGGACATGCTAGACGAAGTAAAGGATACTATGGCGCACAGTCACGTTCGTTTCCGTGCGTTTGATTTTGTGTATTCCGATGAAGCTACTCATTATGCTTGCAGCTGGATCTAGCTATATCAGATACGAGAAAGCTGTCAACCTACCTTCCAATTGGGTAGCTCTGGGTGATAGTGTCATGAGAGTGAATCCGACATTTGGGTACGATTTGCTTGGTGAAGTCACGTATGTCAGAACTAACAGTGATACTGCTCGCAGACAAGGCTGTTCGAAGGCCTTCTTCGGTGCTGTTTGTCTCAATAAATTACTCGTGAATTCAACCCAGATATCTCAAGACTTCGCCAAAACGTACTTTAGTGATCATGCGGAGAAGATCAAACCACTTTGGTGAGCCCATCGTTATTTCTGCTATGGGACACATTTTAAATGTTATTGGTTGCTAGGAAATCACTCAAATATAGCGGTACGCATCGTATCAGACGAACGAATGCAAGACAATGATTAATTGCATCTAGATTATTCCTTCTCGACGACGGTTCCGCTCCCTGGTGAAACTTTGTCTCAGGGTTCGTGGATTCGGTGGTACATGAAGAAGCTGACTGTGCTGTCTTTCACTGTGATTTTGATCAAGTGCCATCACTATTCAGTTACTAATAACCTTTACAGGACGAACAAGCCGGCTCTGCACTTTGGCATGTCAGGACACTTTTGGCACCGAGTATCGATACTATGCAGTTGGGGCTTATACTCAAGGTTTTTTGGAGCGTGGTTAAGGGCGCGAACTAATGAAAGGTGTTCCTCTAAAGAAGAACTATCGTATGGCCGGAGACGCAGAGATATATTCGATTAATTTGTAATGGGGAATATGTAGCATTTGTTGATATTGATGATCGAATATAAATTGCGAATAACGATATAAAGAGCAAGGAGTATCAATATCCAGTCTACATTCCGCCTAATCCAATCAAGTTTATTGGGATCTGGTCTAATTGTTGGTTCACGGTTATCTCTGTAGCAATAAGAACTGTATCGTAATTTGAGGGAATAGTTTCTGTCTGAGGGAACACCATACTCAACGGGATTTAAACAACCATGTCGAAAACTTGCGTGTCAAAAGCTAGATTGGAGTACCAAGGAGGAATGATGACTGAAAGATGTGGAAACTAACACTGACATGGTGCTGAAAGCGGTGAGTATCTATGTAGTAAATGGTATAGGAGCAAATGGAAGTTATACAAGTGAGTACAAACACTGGTTGAACCTAGTTATCATATGAGGATGCAACTCATCTGATCGATCGCTTGCAGTTTCTATCTGGCAATAGCAAGCCCTCTTCAAACGCTGTACAATATGGAACGGCTGTTTATTTACCTGCAATCGTCGTAAGTACTCTACAAATATACTAGAATGTATGTGTACATAGTATGTAGACATAATATGAAGTGCCTGCCAAGGATAAGACTAGTACCTGCTAGTGACCAGCGAAAAATATAATAAATACATGATTGAGAAAAGCGGCCATATAAGATAATGTCTCTAAGATGTTCATTTATAATTCATTACAAACGCACGAATAGATCGGGAATATGACGAGCTATCCAACTAGAGAATCCATCTGTTTCTTTCAGAAGAAACGGTCGAGGTGCACAATGAACTTGAAAGTGCTGTCATATATGGTGAGACCAGTAATGGCTAACCCAAACGGCATCGTTATTTTGATTTGTCGTACAGTATTGCATTCGAGGACTGAGGAGCGAGATATGCCAGAGGACATTGATTGGCGATTAGGATACCGGGAATCTCGTCCTGACGCATTCGCGTTCCGGGATCGTACAAATTACTAAAATGATAAGCTGCTGCACATTTGCTAGGATTCTGTGAGCGCGATGCCCCGGCTGAGAACGTCGTTAGCGTCAGCAAGGTCGGCTTCCCGGTCGTTCTTCTGACCGCTGCCCGGGAGGCCGGTAACTCTCAAGTAGAGGTACCTATCCTTTGCCCGCTTCCCCTCATCTCTGATTTGTAACGGCAAAAAGAAATCGTAAAAGATGTCTATTAGTATTATCAATCTGTACTTGAACAACTCATGATAGTTGCGATCCCACCCGAATTCAACTTCAGTATTCCGACCTAATACGAGCCACCAGAAATCTGAAGCCGAAGTCAGAGGCCATTTCAAAAGTGAACGAGGGAAGAAGACATACAGTGGCCGAATTACTATCGACCGTTCCGGCTGATCCACCAGTAACTGTAAGCTTAGAGAAATCCCATTTCCTACAAGCGCAGCGCTTAACACCATTTAAAATCCACTGCAGAAAATGAAATACCCTGAGCAGTTGCCACAGTCAATCGTCAATCGCTTCGCCTTGTCTCCAACCCTACAAGCACATCAATACAATGAAGAATCACTTATATCCACAACTTACTTGACCGTAGTAGCGCTTCCGGTGAAGCTCACGCCTCTGTAAAGCAATAGATCAGAAGACCGGCTCATTCATGTATTGAAAAGTGAATCACGAAATAGGGCCACCAGTTCCGGGTTTACCAGCATCGTCGGGGTAAGATTGCGAGATCAAGACACCGTATTTGGTGATACCGCTGATGGTGTTGCTGTTAGGTATGGGTTAGCAGATCATCCTGAAACGAAGACACGGTTATTTTCACCCTGAGTATGTGATACCCGATACCTTAGCGTTTGTGGCGGCAGCCTTGACTTTGATTCTGAATGTCACGCGACGTCAGAGTACCGAAAGACCGAAGGAGACGCGTCACTATACCTTAGTCCATACATAGAGTTCGTAACAGTGTTTCCAGAGATAGTCACACCGGTAACCGTCTTTCCGGTATCTATGGAACCGACAGAAATACCATGACCACCTGAGCATTGATTGTTTTTGAAGCTAGAAATAGTGTTTGAGTAGCACCTTGCACACTAGGTTGGAAACACGTACATGATGTTGGAGCCAGCGTTGATAGCGATACAGTCATCCTGGTTCTTGACGATGGAATTTTGAATCGTGACATGGTCAGCGGAAACGTCGAAACCCTGCAGATCCATCAGCTTCTCATTTCTCTTCAGGTGATGGCTCGCACTCACGTCGGTATTGTGACCAAGGCTGTTGATGTCTCCAGCGCTATTGTCGACCTAGAAATGACAGGTAAGACAACCAGTACGCGAATATAGGACAAGGCGACGTACCGTGATGGTATCAAACGTGAGACCGTCACTATTACCAATAGAGATAGCTTGCGCAGGGCTGTTCAATACCTATCACCATATTCAGTCGCACCCACGAACACACCAAATGATATTACCGTGAATTGAGAATACGTGCCGGAGCCTTTGAACCTGGATACAAGTTGTGAATATTTGACTATAAGTCATAAATGATAGGTCAACTTACTTCAACAACGGATGAGGCTTATCGACACCCCCGTTCGAGCCTTTGCCGTCCCAGTAGGAGGCGCCATTACCCTACGCAACTTACTGTACAGGAGACAAGGCGCGACAAACAGACCACACTCACGTTGAATTTATGACCCGCCCCCTTGAAGGTGACGTTGTCACCGTCGATAGTGAACAAAGGTCCTGAGGCTATGAAAAAATAGATGCGTTCAGCACACGGCTGACTTCTCGCGAGTCATACGTACTGGACGTCTTCGCGAAAGTGATGTCGCCAGCCATAGTGACTGTCGCGCCGGCTTTGGGCTGTTCAAATATGTGAGTGGGCCGCCTTACGCGCCAGTGAAGTACACGATCTTACTGAGAGATTCAAGGTGCCTGCAGAGTGTCCACGTCAGTAAGAGAAGACTCGGAGGAGAAAAGGTCCTCCAACTTACTTCCACTCGGGACAGTGAATGCATTGATAGTGACCACTGAACAGCTGGATATCGAGGAAGCGGCAGAGACGGAATCAACCACACAGCTGGCACGCGCCTCAAGGTCCTCTGCTGGTAGAGCCGACACTAGTGCGAGCACGGCGGCGGCGAAAATGAACTGATAGAATGTGTGACCGAACATTTGAGAAGGAAAAGCAAAGAATGCTGGTTATCCTGCTATCAACGACCCGCTTTATATACCACGGCACTGGATGAACCACGGAGGTTTACCAGCCTCAAACTAGTTCTTAAGTTTCAAAAGGGACCACTACAGGGATCGGTCGCCGGGGAGGATATTGATCCGCTGATTTATGCCAAGAAGATGGTTTAGGGTATTTCTCCTCGTCGTCGTCGTTAATCGAAATTCGCTTGTTTGAGTTGGGTCGTGCCGACCTTTCCTCTGTCAATATCCATGAATGAAAGAACTCGAACCTTTAGAGTCTGTGCCAAATATTAAGTGGAGTACTGTTGAGAATATGGTTCGCTCAAACTTTCGTCCACTGCGTTGTAATCATTGCTCTCGTGCGCCTTCTGCATCGGTAAACATTGGTCTCAAATTTACGGCGTGTTTCCGGAGCATTGGTCAGTGTCGTAACCGAACTATGCAAGGCTTCAGGTTCATGCTGCCCTGGTACTTGACAGTAAGTGCCTATCTTCAAAAATACGATTTTGAACGAACTCAGAGAGTTGACTAACCAAACTATTCCCCAAATCTAGTACCTATCTTCGCCTGCGAAGTCAGGATGATAAACGTCAATGACCTCTCCGCGTCGGCATAGGGAGCACTTGCTTTCAAATTTTTTCAACTCTCTTCCTTCCAGATTTATCCAGACCTTTGCGACAATAAAGAGAGCCGATAGATCATTCCTTAAGAAAGTATTCGCTCCTATTCTTGGAGCATACGACAAGAATACGGGCAATCTTGACCGTTGTTTCGTCTACAAGATGTAGGGGACGACGAGAACGGACACACGGGCCGTTCCCTCCTGTCCGAATTTTTACCGATTGTCACAATATCTGGGATGATAGCATAAGAGTAGCTTTCAAGAGTGATAGTTTCGGAGAGAAATTAGCCGAGATAATGGTTTTCTTCGTGGATGTCATTGCACGTTGAGAATACAGTATTCAATAAGGGCCTCAGAATAATGAGGCAAGAAGGGGGGGAGCGTGCTCACTGGCAGATGCGTCCAACACTCTGATGCCACCAATTCAACGATAACTTTGAGATGTTGAGGTGCTCAGTAATGATTTATGGGCTTGCCCGGGTCGGCACCATGACAGCATTTGCCTCGCTTATAACTGAAGCGGTATTAGATGCTTATGCAAGTATCTGTCGACAGAAGCGGCTCACACACCACATATGCCGCGTTGTAGTCAGTTTTTCCGAGTTTACATCGTAACCTACTCGTCAGGTAGCGACGGGCAATTACAAGCTTCGCGTGGGTATCACAGAAAAGTGTGCTCATTCAGCGGGTTTCCTATTAATGGACCGACTAACAGATTGTCGTCTCTTTTTGTACCAGCGAGTTGTTGAGTCCAGTCCTAACTTCGATGTGTTGCGGGGTTTCATGAAGGAGGTTATAATGATGACGGTAAACTCGTGCCGTTGAAAAGTCCACTGGAATCCATCCTCTCGGCTCTGGCCAGGTTTTCGTACAAGTACGCATTGCAGGCAGCAGGCAACAGCACCCAGATTGCAGTTCTTCGACTGAGTTATTACAACACTGGCCGGGGCCCAGTTCCCTTCAGTATGAAATTCAGCTTGGGCACCATGCCCGATGCGT
Source organism: Armillaria sp. CMW 4456 (assembly GCA_028551335.1). NCBI lineage: Eukaryota > Fungi > Basidiomycota > Agaricomycetes > Agaricales > Physalacriaceae > Armillaria > Armillaria sp. CMW 4456. The sequence goes on from JANDKJ010000201.1 coordinate 82,876, forward strand.
TTTGGGCTAGGGACGACCGGGCCTACAAGAGCAGAGAGAAAACTGGCCCAAAAATAAAGCGTCAAACAACACACAGGACGGTGTAACGGTCGCGACACTCTGGGATACTGGCTGAGACAAGAGCGTTGAAAGATATTTTCCGCACCTGCCATCAGTTACGCACGCGGTCCCCTCCATGGAATCCCCCAGGTATTAGTTGAGGAACTGGACATATGATGGGGAAATCAACTCTGTGTAGATAAGGTGAATAGGTAAAGTGAACATGAGAGATAGTAGATACACTCAACCTCATCAGGTCTTCGTATAGGATAACTGAGGCTGACGCCAAGTACGCTCTGAGAACCCATGGTGGATCTAAGTAAAATGCTGGCAGATGTCCCGAGGTAACCGCTCAGCAAATGAATGATGATGATCTCATATCATATCATGGCATAGGCCACTATTCATCCTTGATGCTCCAAAGGGTCATCGGCGATTGTACTGAGAAAATCAGAGTGAAATATCATAGAGCTATCGAAGAAGTGTGCGAGGAAATACCACCGAGCAACAAGGAAGACAGTGCGCAAGCACAGAATGAGAACTCCGAGGGAAAGTCCAGTCGCGATGTTTGGCTGGCAGGAGGATCATAAACAGAATCACATGACGTCTACTCCGCTCTCTTTTAGTTTGACTTTTATATGCAGTTACGAATTCTGCGAGTACCTATAGAGCCGGTTCGCCAGGCTATAGTCTTTGACTGAACACCGTGACAAGTTTGCCGCGAAGAACGAACGGCTCAAATTTGTGGGTGATCGACAGCAAAGGTTTGCACAGTATTGTGGTCTCCAGATGGTACGAACAGTATCACCTTAAAATTCGCGTATACACTTTGCTGACTCTATTATTCTGCAGTCAAAATTACCAGCCTGCTGTCCAGAATGTGGATTTGACGTTACAACAGCAGCGACGCGGCTCACCAGTGCGCCGTCCCCATTTTCTGGCCTGATCACTAACAAGGGAAGGGTATCTAACACCGATGACGATGTCCTTAGCAACTACCTCGAAGGAGTCAGAGCGGATATCTCTGCCCAGGACGACGTTATCCAGCGTATCAAATCTTCTCTAATCAGAGCGGAGAACGAAAAGGATCGCTTACAGGGCGTGTATGATAGTCATGCCGTGCTCAGGTCCGCCTTCAGGAAATGCCCCCAAGAAGTCCTCACAGAGATCTTCCACTGCAAAATCGCTACATCTGGTATTTACCATGACCCAAGAGAACTCATTGCTACGCTTTCACAGGTAAGCACAGTATGCCGTTTATGGAGAACCACGGCGTTGTCAAATCCATCTCTTTAGACTTGTTTAGAACTCTTCGGGAGAGGCTTTATGCCTTCTTTACAAACTGTGCTAGACCGTTCACGCGACGCTAATTTGAGCGTTTACTGTAACGAGGAGTTTTATTCCGACACAGAGGAGGGAAATGCTTATGCCAGGTGTGCACTTGGCACAAGTGAACGGTGGAAACGTGCGACGATCCGGTTCAAATCTGACCGCAATAACGACATTTACGCCCAAATTAGAGACCGGCTACCCAGGCTTGAGTGGTTGGAGCTTAATGGGCGTTCCTGCGATGCATTGCGGAGTGGTCCACGCGTTGACGCTTTTGAGCACGCGCCTCAGTTGCGAGCGCTTGTTCTGGATGACAGAATGTCTGTCCAGAACGTGGTCCTTCCTTGGGACCAGATAATCAGCCTTCACATACGACATGTCGATGGCCGTGATGACCTCGATTTACTTTACATGGCTCCCAACCTTCAGGTCCTGAAGATTGGTAGACCAATTTCTTTCAGTCGGAGGAAGCAGCTAAAAGAGCCGGAAGACATAGTTACGTATCCATTTTTGCGATGTGTCTGGGTGGAGTCCCTAGCGCTCATCAAGTCCTTCAATCTTCCCTCCTTGGAAGAACTTACGGTCCAGGACTTCGTTTCTGACATTGGAGCGGTCAAAGATAACCACAAAGCGGAAGGTATCTTCTATGATATCTTAAAACGTTCTAATTCTCCCCTAAAGAAACTGAAATTGGCAGTTCGCATCAACGTCACCAATTTCGAAAGAATGTTTGACATGGCGTTTAGGCTCGTGGATTTAGACATTCAGTTACCCTCTGCAGCCACGGTGATGCTGTTTTTCGATACTATGCTCTTGATAGGAGACGAGACCGATGTCCTCCCTGAACTGCGGTCTCTAAAAGTAAAAATAATATGCTGGCCCGACATTAATGTCGAAGACTTGGTAGATGTGGATGACATTGCTGATATGATCGTTTCTCGATATCATCCACCCAACGCAACCGTGACCAAGATGCAGTGGGTTGGTATCACATTACCATGCAGGTCACTGTTGCACCGACAATCGTTCGAAGCTCGCGTGAAGAACCTGCCAGGCTTTCTCTATCTTATTTCGACTAGAAATGAAAGATACAGTGAGTTTGGTCATTGGGGTTGTTGTGTATCGATTTCTTATAACTGTCTTCAGCCAGTTTTGTTTGTGTGGTCCGATGAGAAGCTCGTAGGTCCACTGGCATTGCGCATTTTTCGATACATCAGTAATGTTATTAGGCGCTTGTTCATAAATACATAGCCACCTCATTAGAGGTAGCTGCAGCCATGTCTAATGTTTGGAATTCCAGAAGAGTACACCTGAGATCTCACCTTGTTATACGTAACTTTGGCGTTCTAAGTACTGCGTTACCTGTAGTTAATATTTGTACTCATTCTACATGCCCTTCGTGTGATGAAACAGAACACGAAACTACTTTCCTTTCATCCCTATAGACTTGACAAGCGTATTCAGTGTGTCTTTCATATTTCCTGTTGCTACCTCGTCGCGCGTATGTTTGAAGCCAGACGCCGATAATTGGGCTCTTAAGGAGCGGGTTTCTGGACAATTTTGACGTGGCGATCATTGTTGTTCACAATTCGCACTGAAGCTATTCAATGGACATGGCAAGTTGAGTGTGGAGTAGCTAATCTAGCTGATGTATATGGTAAGAATGAAAAGAGAAAGGATGCCTGGAGACAATGGTCGGATTTGTCTCGATTGGCTCAAGGAGCTTCGTCGGGGCAGATGTGATATCGAAATAATAGTTTTACCGCTTGCGGCGATTATTCCATTTAAACCATGTGGTAGTGGAAAATGGAGGAAATCTTCCTAAGTACATAGATATGAGAGTGCCAAGAAGAGATCGGCAAATGCCGAGTTCCATCTTTCTCTGTACCAATTGCCGGCTTGAGTGCTTGAGCAGCCGTCTCCTCTAGGTACCACATCTCTTTCCATTCAATACCAAAGAAGGGTCTTCAATAGGTGATTTTTACTTAATTTTTGAAGGTAGGACGATCATTTCGACGGGGAAAAGTGTTGAGCTGAAGACAGAACTCATGCCCACAGGGCTTAGCATTCCAGCGTGTCCCGACCCAGCACCCTCCAGAAATCTTTGGGCACACGTATAGTTGGATGATGAATGGCTCAGAAGGACCGAGAATTGGGCGTATATCCAAGAACGAGATAGGACTTCAGTTGTGGATGGTTGCCATTTCAGACAGATGAAGAACAGGCTCTCGTTCATAGCACTAGAAGCCTTGTCCTTACAGGTGATACATTTCAGGATCAACGATACGGAAGAAAATAATTTAACACGCTACCAGTCGATCGCGACTTGCATGCAATCTCGTTCAACGACGTGTCCAACCCTGTCTATTCCACGTGCCATTTATGTGAATTTTGCCGACGTCACGCCGGCATTGCCGAATATGTTGGGCAGTAACTCTCCTCTGCTGGCGAACATCTTGAGGATTCTGGGTTCATTATGCATGCTACGATGCCGGTGTGGATCTCAATGCCAGATTTCAACGCGCCAGTCTCTCCCGAGCCTCCTATCTTCGACGGGTCTAGCTCGGAATTTGGAGACAACTAGTACCGCCTTCCTTTCCTCGTACATATCACGGAATCCTACTGTTCCCTCTGGCGTTGAGGAATGCTGCACATCTTTATCTGATCACGCAGAATCTAAGTTGGGGGAAACCCGATATTCTCCGATATTACTGATTCCATGCAGCCAGAAAGATCAAGATATCCCTTCTGACGTGCTGTTGCCGGGACGACGTTGTAGGGCATGAGCTAGGATGGGTCTTGAAGCTTAATGACGAACATAACGCCCGATTTGAGATGGGATCAATATCGTAAAGTTACGGAAAGATTACCAGAGAGGTTCGGATCTTGCGCACGGCAGAGGAAGAGAGACCGACTGGCCGCTGGGGTATGCGCGATTGCTTTCTTCCGTGATCCTATCATTCTTTTGACTACAGGACAGGATGTCGCTCAATGACTTCACAGACTTATTTTCAAACCAAGTTTGTTCTCTTTTGAACTAGGCATTTACGTTGTTGACTATGCTTCTACGACTGTTCTGTCTGCTTATCTATCTACCTTTCAAACCCTTTTCAAACTCTGATCATCCTAAAATTGTGTTAAATAGGGGGTAGTATTCGAAACATTTTTCCAGATCACTCCATATAGCCGCCACGAACATCCCGTCTCATGAACATGTTTTATTCAAGTGTTTCTCTGCAGTGTGTTGAAGCAGTAGGTTTTCCCTGGTGTAAAGGGATTTACAGGAGGTGCAGAAGACCTCATGTGACAATGACATGATAATTAGGTGCGATACGGCTTCTGTGAAGGATGCATTTCACTGACAGTTTTACTGGAGAAGTCCGGAAATCTGCTTCGGATCACTTATCAATCCCCATTACTCCATTCTGAGCTCATCCCCGCGCTTCTTCGGAGAGATGATCGCTCTACATACGGCGAATGCCCGTCACACACTTCTCCGGTAAGTGTATGAACATGACACTCCGTGGTTAACCAATTCGGAAGTTGTGAAAAGGTGTGTTCTCTTTCAGTCAAAGCGCAACAATTCTTACCTGGGAGACTCAGGAAATAACCCTTGTTGCTTGGTCTGTATCTTCAACATCCTCAAACAGTTTGTCGATATGACGCACCGAATGCTATGTCTTCGGGTCACTTTGAGGAAGTTGTCATTATTGAACCAGAAGTGTGGATGAATTCCGATGACGCCATGCGCCTCGATGCGTGGAACCAGGAAAGCAAACGTTCCCGTATCATGCAGTACGAATCGTTACATGGTGTGTACATATTTGAATTTTGTCTCCTTCTCTTCTTAAGATCTGATTGGGGTGCGACAGTCGTTCTTGCCATGGGGTATAAGGTTATGCACAAGCTTTTTTCTAATGTTGAGGAGAAATGTGAAGCATCAGGCATCAAGTGAGCTCTGACTGCATCTTCTCCATCTTTCACTCTAATCAATTTGTGCAGGCTGGGTCCTAATGATACGCATATTCACATGTGGGGACATATGCCTCGTGTTCCGTATGGCGAATACTGTGGTAGTCTTCCAGAGACGTTTTGTGCCGGTCGTGCCGGTTTTGAGACATTTTTACGACGCCTCGTACTCGGCGGTGACTACAAGCGCATTCGCCAGGTAATCGGCACGGTCACTGGTGTCTCTCGAAACCCCCACAATCCTGGATACCTTGATGGAGTTTCTGTTCGTACTCTAGAAGGTATTCAAAACATCTCTGCTACTCTCGTTGTCGGTGAGATTACACTATATGCGATTAATATGATCACGCTAAAGTCTTCAATTTCAGATTGTACAGGCCCTGCCGCTGCGGGACTTAAATGGCTTCGAAGAGAAGGATACGGATTTGCGGATGCATATACGAAGAACCAGTTACCTCTGGACCAGTTGAGAATTGCATATGACCAAAAGCTTCAATATTCCACCCTCCAATTTCACGTCCCTCCAGAGCTTGGAAGGAATATTCCCGGACTCCCACTACCCTACGACGAATGTGGATACATATATTGCCTTGCCACAGACCCGGATAAAGACCATCGCAATGTGTATTCACAACGTATTGATGGTAATTTCAGTGAGTCAGTTTTCTCCTAGTACATGCCATTTATATGACAGCCTTCTAGTACAACTCTGCTTCAGTACGATGGGTGAATACGAACTTCCAAAGACCCTCGAAGAAGGGAAGGCTTTTGTTCGAAGTCTGATTACTGAGAAGCCGATCCCGGAGAGCTTCCTCACAATGTTGGACATGCTGGACGAAGTAAAGGATACCATGACGTACAGTCACGTTCGTTATCGTGTGTTTAATTCTGTGTGTCTCGATGCAGTCCGCTCATTACGTTTGCAGCTGGCTCCAGCTATATCAAATACGAGAAAGCTGTCAACCTACCTTCCAATTGGGTAGCTCTGGGCGATAGTGTCATGAGGGTGAATCCGGTATTTGGGTACGATTTGCTTGGTGGAGTCATAGGTATCGGATCTAATAGTAATACTGTTTACAGGCAAGGCTGTTCAAAGGCCTTCTTCGGTGCTGTCTGTCTCAACAAGTTACTCGGCAAATCGACGAAGATATCACAAGACTTCTCGAAAACGTACTTTAGTATTCATGCAGAGAAGATCAAACCACTTTGGTAAGTATATCTTTATCTTTGGCATCGAAACACGTTCTGAATGCGATTGGTTGCTAGGAAATCACTCAAAGCCAGTGGTACGCACCGTGTCAGACGGATGAATGCAAGACAATGATTAATTGCATCTAGATTATTCCTTCCCGACGACGGTCCCGCTCCCTGGTGAAACTTTGTCTCAGGGTTCGTGGATTCGGTGGTACATGAAGAAGCTGACTGTGCTGTCTTTCACTGTGATTTCGATCAAGCGTCATCACTATTCAGTTACTAATAACCTTTACAGGACGAACAAGCCGGCTCTGCACTTTGGCATGTCAGGACACTTTTGGCACCGAGTATCGATACTGTTCAGTTGGGGCTAATTCTCAAGGTATTTTGGAATGTGGTTAAGGGCGCGAACTAATGAAAGGTGTTCCTCTGAAGAAGAGCTATCGTATGACCGGAGACACAGGGATATTTATGATCAATTTGTACCGGGACATAACCCTTGTTGATATTGAAGATTAGGTATATATTGTGAATGACGATGCCAAGAGCAAGGAATATCAATATCCGTGTTACCCCACCTGCTGTCCTGGATTCCACAACTCTTGCTATCTTGCCAAATTTCGCTAGAATCTGGTTTAAAGTGTCGTTGCACGGGTCATTATCTGCGGCCGCAAGAACTGTGTTATAATTTCAGGGAATATTTTCCGGGAGCACCCTACAATGGGTATTCAGTGACGACCATATAGGAACTTGCATGTTAACTGCTAGAGTGGAGGCTAAGTACTAGAGCTGGCAGTTGAAAGATGTGGAAACACTGGGATAAATATTGAAATGATATTGGAAGAGGTAACAACTATAATACAGACGGTCGGGGCTGGATTGACTAGAAGACCATCTCGAGCACGAAACATAAGGTTTTTTTCCGAGTGGAGATCCTAAGTGGCGATCAGAATTCGACGAGACTGCAACCTGAAGAACTGCCTCACTTGAGTCCTGCTGCTGCATTCCGACGCGTACTCTCTGGACCCGCAAAATTTTAGTGACTACTAAGATGGAACCAAAAGATCAAGTTCAAAGATGACCAAAGGCGGGAACTCGAATGCACATACAAGAGTGACAACGTAATCTCACCATTGACCCTGGCCTGGATGGTGATCTGAACATCGAGGTTAAGGTCTAAACGAAGCTTCAAGGCTGCCTTGGGTGCGACAGTTCCCTGATGGGATTGTCCGACGAGCTGAGCGTCATCAACAGAGATGTGTTCAGAAGAGGCGAATTTGCTGGCATTTTGCGGGGTGGACATGATGCAGATACTGAAGAATTTGAAAGGCTAGCACAACTTTGAACCTTTTATATGGATTCGAAATACTCCACATCAAGGTACTATGTAACCGTGCTATTTTCTGAGTTGTGCCATGTTACTGTAGCCATACCAGTAAACGGGGTGCCTCAGACTGGCTTCGGGCTTAAAGATGTAGAAGACCCTAAGGGTGAAGCTCCAGGCACTTCAGGAAGCGATTTTTGTTGAATTCTGCAGGGCCTGACACGCTGCGTACACGAGTGTGATGGAATCAAAGATCACGGCTACCGTTCGTGTCGAAGGAAGACAGCTCGCGTTGACGATTGGTTCAAGGTGCAGACAGTAGATAGAAGTACTGAAAATGAGCTGAACGTGAGTAATGCCACACCGGTCAAGATATTTCAACGAGCAGTTCGAATTGATCCAAGTATCCTCCGTGAGTTCGAGTTTGAGTCGGTATAAGCACGGTCCTTTGTCAATGAGTTGAAAGTTGACAATCTTCTGCTTTCAAGTGATAGAACCCTTTGAGACTTATGGTGAAGTAACCAAGCCCTATGTCCGAGTTCACTGACATGAAAAAACGAAGGTCGAACGATCTGATTGCGCTCTTTGAAACGATGTTGCTAAGGAGATCAGTGACAGCAATTAATCCAGGAGTCTGCCTTGTGCGATAATAAAATCAACCCTGGAACTCAAATTGGATGAAGGACCAGATATGGATGTTGTAGCCAGGCAACGAGGCGCGAAGGGACATAGCTCGAGTTCCCTGAACTACAAAGTTGCCCCAGATTGGTCACAGTTGAAGCTTGAAAGAGTACAGCTTACCTAAAATTGATGTTCAAAGAAGCCAATATAAGGATTGGTGACAAGCTCGTTGGTGATGGTTGGTGATGCGGAGTAGACAAGATTCCGAGTCCTTGTGACTCGGTCTTTAGTGTGCAAAAGTCCTTTTTGAAATTTACCTAAAATGATAGATTGATAGCCGGACGTTTTCGGAATAGATAACAGCTGATAACAAACAATGCTGATGTGCCATATGCCTTATATAGAATATAATTTGTATATATTTCCTTTTTTACTATGTCTAGCGATTTCCTCTGAAGGGCCGAGATCCCAAACTCATTGGGGCAGGATTAATTTCAAATATATTTCCTTTTTCTGATCTAATTGGTGTCAGGATCTTTGAGTTCAGTCACAGGTTACCCAAAACTGCACCTCCCTGAAGAAGGGGGGCATTTCTATTGTGGAGAAAAACCCCGCCGCATGCATGAGCGCTGGGAGGGATACATCCTAAGTAAGTAAAGTCCATGTACAAGTAAGCTAAGTCGAGTCCGATTGTAGTACAAGTAGGCTACTGCTGCTTGTTGAGAATGTTCATATATGTCCATAGTAAAAACAATGAAGTCCATAGGAGTCCATACAAACTGATAGAGTCCATGAAAGCTCAAAGTTAGGGTGGGTGCGTGAATGAGATAAGAAGACTGATGTCCTGGAGAATCAGTCAAGCATGTAAGTAACCCCTCATAACCATAGAGTTGACAACACAATGTACCTGGAGACTCAGCTAGCATGTCGGGTGCTCAGCTTGTTCTCCAGGCCTATTTATGCTTCTCTAGGTCAGACATTCAGAGCTGTAGTATGAGACTAGCGAGACTCACGGTGATACGCTGGGTATCAGGCTACCCACAAATTTTGCAAAAATAAAGCATTATTTGTGATCTAGATGCTGTATTGAGGGCTATAGTGGAGACTTCACGCTGATAGCTTACTACTAGATTGGTTGTTGAGTTAACTGGAGTCAAAACGGACACAGGGATGGTACCTGGATGGACCAACCCTCTATGCCTTTGAATCAGAAGACTATTCCCCACCTAAACAGACACACTAAGTCAAATCTAGGGGACACAGCCATGACAGTAGACCAAACATGAAGTAAAACAAACATCTAGATCAGTCTCTAAGTCCTTGAAACAAAAGATAACTTATGAAAAGGACCTCTACTGAAGTCAGGACAAAACCTAAGGTCGTTGTCTATAATCTAGACCACCTGATGGCATTGCCCACAACCCTAGAAGATAAAAATAGGTGTACCAGGCATTGAGATGTTTGATGTGATCAATTCACGATCACGGAATACAATCTTGGTACCCTCAATCAATCTAGGAGATTGGCAGTCACCTCAGCAACTTGTGCACTGCTGTGAGGAATGAATAAGGAAGCCATGCAGCTCTCCGAGATTGAATAACGGAGGACCTACAGACCAGTGGGGCACTCCTAGATAATAGAATAAACTGCAGGAGCTCCAAGACAATGAATAAACATCTTGGAATCACACAATCCTTGAAAATACATGACTCATTGTTTGTAAAGTAAAGCTTGTATTGTACCATAATGACCTAGATACAAGACCCCTATACCTAGATGTAGAATACTATAAATTATAGCCATCTAGACACATAACAGCAGGAAAGCATTTCCCCTCATTTGTGCTAGTGGCTCATAGCTACCAAGTCAAATAAAGGATTTTATAAGTGCACGTCCTCGACTGCGTGAATAAGTTTTACAAAGTCAACCAAGTGAAAAGCATCAATCTAGATGAAGTAGAAAAGCCTAGAGAACTTAGAATTTGAACAATCAAAGAGTCTGTGTGCTCTAGAGTCTGTGTACTTGAAGTCAGGATCTGTGTATCCTTTGTAGAAGTCTGTGTGCTTCTTTGTCTCAAGTCTGCAAACTTGTGTAGTCAGAGTCTGCGTGCTCTTTGAAGAACCAGTGTGTTCTTTGATTGTGTCAGTTTGAAAGTAAATCTAGATCAGCTTTTTAGTGCCTAGACAAAGTTATCCGAGTCTAAACAACTCAAATATACCTACAAAAATCCCTTTGCACTTATACCTCGCTGTCATGATAGTGTATCTTGTGTAAACATTTACAAAGCCTTGAATAGAAGTTGAATTCAAGACAGAACTATCAAATCTAGGTTAAGAGTGCTTCTACCATACTCCACCTTGAACTTAATTGGTGATTTTGAGTGTGTGTGTGTTAGAGTGAGAGATAGACTCTAGATTGATGATCTAGAGTCAGGTTTCTTTTTGTGCACTACCTGTCACCGAGCACATCAACGGGGGAAGCTCCTGAGAGTCTTCTGTGTTTGTGAGGCTTGATCTCAGACAAGTCGAATCCTTTGGGGGCCATGTCTCAATGTTGCGCGCAGAGTGTATGACACCTGTGTGAGGTGTGAGCAGAGATGACTTCTGTGGTACCCAGGTCCTTACCAATTAGACTCAAGTAAACTTAAACTTTTAAATCTGACTAATTGGCATCAGGATCTTCGAGTTCAGTCACAGGTTACCCGAAACTGCACCTCCCTGAAGAAGGGGGGCATTTCTATTGTGGAGAAAAACCCTGCCACATGCATGAGCGCTATTGGGTAATAGACATGCAGTGCGAGGGGAATGTATGCGGAGTTTGCAAGTGAGACATTGATGTTGCTTGTGAGTCCACTAGTGACTGAAGAAGGACAGGGTTCTTCCTGATATAAATCGTGAAGGCAGTTGATGACCATCAGCCTCGAGCCTGAATGAGGTGAGGCAGCACACCCCATTGGGCTAAGTCGGTGGTGCCTCCCACCCTCATTGACTGGCCAGCAATGCTCTTGTCAGTGAAGAGAAGTTGGAGCCTTTTCACGAACCAAGATCATGTAGGTATGGAGCCAGACTCTGTGATCCATAAGGCTGGCTGAATGTAGTGCCTGCTGTTGTGTCTGGCAAGGTATTGATGAAACATGAGGACAGGATCGATGCTTGTGTCACTGTCTGTGGGTATGATGATTCTGTTGCCTTCAAAAGCAGTGTCAGCTTTGTGGGCAGGCAATAGGAAAGCATACCCTTCAGGAAACCACTCAATGGTTTGCCTGTGGGTGACCTTTCTCCAGTTTTGAGCTTCCTTCTTATCTGGCATGCAGAGCTCTGCTAGGCACAAGAGACCATTGAACCCTGTGAGCAGGATAGCAAGGAAAAGGCAGTCATCATAAGATTGAGAGTCGAGGAGTGAGGAGACTGCATGCTGGATATCATTGTGAGACAAAGGTGATTTGTGATGGACTTGAAATCCTGTAAGATGTTTGCAGCCTTTTAAGGTTCATGTGATGAGAGATGAGTTTCTGACCTCATGGATGTCGGGGAAGAATGCTTCCAATCTGTTGCAGATACCAGAGAGATAGCTGGTTATGGAATCGGGTTTGATATGATGGCACATGTACACCATGTTGATG